>JAASFY010000048.1:0-53597 GCA_023334035.1 Globisporangium okanoganense | reverse complement strand
TACGGCGCCTCGATAACCATGATACGCCCAGTGACTACGATTTCAGTGGTTGTGGTGGAGAAAAAGGCTTCGAAGAAGAAGCGCAAGAAGAGCGACGGTACCGCTGAGCTCGTGTCCAAGGAAAAGAAGGCGAGAAAAAAGAAGGTGAAGACGCCAGAAGAGATCGCTGAGGAGGACACGTTTGCCAAGGAGTTGTTCAAGCTCGGGCCCGATTACTCCCCAGATGTTCTCATTGGCATCGACCCCGGGATGCGGTCTCTTGTAACAGCCGTGTCAGTAGGTCACCTCCCACGTAGACGTCGGCGACAGAAATCGCGACGTGGGCGACATCGGCGGCATCGAACTTGCAAGGCCAGACGGAAGGAGCAAGTCATAGAGATCTCCACGCCCGAGTACAGGCATCTCGCTCGGATGAATGACTTCCGATTCTACAACGAGAACCTGAAGATGCAGGAGCCACGGTATGCAGGCGTCATTCGTGCGATGCCGTCGTTCAAGACATCGAGCTACGATCTGTACTTCCAGCGTCTCCTGTTCTTCTGGAAGCACCTGCGGTTCCTGCTTGCGTTCAGCGCGGAGCAGGCGTTCATACGCTGGAGATTTACGCAGGACCGCGCCAAGATGAAGGCGTTGGATATGCTGGCGAAGCGCCTCGTGCCCAAGGCTAGCAAGCAGGTCTGTATCGCCTACGGAGACTGGAGTCGCAGAAAGGGCATCAAGGGCCACGCTTCGGGTCCGGTCAAGGGATTCGTCGAGGCGCTGAAGAGGCGAGCTACCGTGATCTCGATGGACGAGTACCGGACGAGCATCACGTGCTCTTGCTGTCACCAGCGCCTCAAGCAAGCTCGTTTGTTCACCAAGATGAAGAGGAAAGAGGATGAGGTGGACATCCGACAGAAAGAGCGGCCGTCCAAGAAGGAGGTGAAGGAGATCGTGGAGATGGTGAGGTTCAGGAACCCGAAGCTGGCGAACAAGAAGGTCGTCCTCAAGTGTACCAGGAACGTCTTGCGATGTACCAACAGTGGATGCAAGGTTAACTTCTGGAACAGGGACGTCAACGCAGCGAGGAACATGCTGGAACTGCTCAAGAGCGGGCTGAAGGGGAAGCACGGAGCAAGACGGCTGAGAGCATTTCGGCGAGGTCAGTAGCGGAAGAAACGTAGACAGAAAAAAGTGGCTGGAAAGACTCGCAGCGTACGTGTTGCGGGAATGCGTAGCCAGCCACATCCATATATTCAGGCATAGGGACCAGTAGGACATTCTCAGTGCCATCAGCAATAATGGTACAAACTACGACATTTGAAACCGCGCGCCTGAGTGATTGTTACAATGTTTCTCCACCACGATGGGCTCTAGAGCTTGATCTCCTGGACGGCCGGCTACTCGACTGCGTCGTTGAATGCGTCACGCGAGCGCTTGGGTGTGAACGTACCTGCGACTGACTTCCTGTGGGCTTTCGTACTGTAGTTCTTCTTGTAATTGGATGAAGAACTCGAACTCGGTCGTCGCGTTGTACCTGAAGCACTCGGAGCCGCACGCATTTCGAGCTCTTGCACGCGAGTGTTGCTGTCGTGAGCAGGTCTGTGGTCTTGAGATTGCTTATGAGCCTCACCATTGCGAGTATCTATGTTACGCTTGTGCTTGTTCGCTGCATCCACGTTGACGTCAGTCAGATCCACATTCTCCAGTACTCACGAGCAGTCAATTCTCCCTTTGGCCGCAGCAACATCACAAATTCCCACACTGTTTTCATAACACAAACCTCCTCCAAATGTGCTGGGACGAACTTTCTTCTACCTGGCAGATTTTTTTTAAAGCTGGACCATCATCCGCTTCTTGTACGAGCGCAGCTCGTACGCCAGCTCGGCAGCATTCGGCCGCAAGTTTGGGTTCAACGCCAAACAGCGTCGACCCAGCTCCACGATCTTCGGCGGACACGAAGAGCTGAAGTTCGGACGCACTTCACCCGTTGACACCAACTGGTACAGCGCGACGTCGCCGAGTCTGTTGCCGTACTGTCCAGTCGCGTCGTCGTACGGGAGCTCGTGGGTATCCAGCTCCGTCAGCACGGCGCCGAATGAGAAGATGTCGGCAGCAGTACCATAGTCCCTCTGGCCAGTGATCACCTCTGGGGCCAGCCATCGAGCTGTACCCACCCCCGCGGTCATCGTGTTGTTCTCCGAGTGGAAGCGCGAGACCCCAAAGTCCGTCAACTTGGCTTTATATGAGGTGGAGAGCAGCACGTTGCGGGATTTGAGGTCGCGATGCAGCAGCGGAGGCGAGAACGAATGGACGTACACGAGCGCTTCGACAATGTCGATCGCGATCTGGAGTTTCTCAGGTGTCCACGTGCGTGGGAACCCAGGGTTTTCGAGAAGCGTTCTCAAATCGCCACCTTCCATGTACTCGAAGAGCGCCTGGAGGTCCGTCTCGACTGTCCACGCGGCGCCGATGAACTGCACGATCTTGGGGTAATTGAGATTCGACACGATCTTGATCTCGTCGACAAACTTCTCAGTTTGAGCTCGCTTTGCTGGGCCATCGGCTGTCAACCGCTTCGAAGCCAGCAGCTGCGAGCCGCGGTACCGCACGAGCCACACGGTTGCGAACGCGCCTCGACCGATCGTCTCAATGTCCTCGATGTCCTCGGATCGGAGCTGAAGCGCCAACAGTTCGCGGTCCTGCCAGAGCGACTTGAAACTCGTCAGCTCGTCGTCGCCACCACGCATGCTGCTCCCAGTACCGGCCGTGCCCATCGTGTTGGTGCCATTGGCCTTGTTGTTGTTCCGGAGTCTCCGAACCCAGAAGAGCAGGTACGCCATCACGAGAACGAGCACGACGGCGCCAATGCCAATGCCGACGATGACGCCCACGTTCGAGGACCCAGTGCCGTCGCCCGTCGAGGCGCTGGGTGCGGGCGTCGTACTGCTCAGCAAACTGTCCGCGAAGACGCAGAACGTCTTGCCGTGCATCACCCGCTGCTGCCCGCGGTTGCAGTTGAGGTTGATCGCCGCGCTGTCGATCGTGAAATTCGTCAGCGTGTCGATGAAATTCGCCTGCGTGTCGGAGAGCGAGAGGTTCGTGATTGGGTTCTTCTCCATGTATCTGTTTATAACACACAGCAATAAAATACACATATTAATAGTATTAGCAAATTGAACAGCGTGAGCTGTGAAGTGCAGGGTATATGTTCAAACGTACAGTGCAGCCAGCTTGTCGTGCTCGAAAATCGTCGATGGCATCGAAGTCAAGTTGTTATTGCCAATATACCTGTTTCCCAAATAAACAAATAAAAATAATAATGCACAACGTCAGCGTGTTGGAGGGTGATTTACAAAAAATTGCAACAGAATATTTGATATATACGACAACGTACAGCGTGGTGAGACTTGGGAAAACTGCTTCGAAGCGCGAGATCTTGTTCCCAGCGACATTCCTATATATTATTCAATCAGACAAAAATAAAATAAATATCGCTCAGTATAAGAACCAACCAGCAGTGTCAATAAAAAAAAATGCAAATCTCCTTACAGGTACGTGAGCGATGGTACGGAGCTCGAAGATTCGATTGCCGCGGCCTTGTTTTCACTCATGTATCTGCACGGCATGCAAAAATAAAAAAGTGAGAAACCAAAATGTCGGTTTCTTGGTCTAGCTCAAAACAATAGGGCGTGTGCTTGTTAACGTACATGTGAGTGAGCTTCGTGTGCTGCATGAAGGTGGACGGGAACTCGGTTAAAAAATTGTCCGACAAGTCTCTGTGTTTCACAATATATATATAAATAATAATAATAAAAGGTCAGCCGCAGGGATCGACTAACCGAGATCGTTTTAGTCGACGTACATGGAAGTCGCGCTCCTGAATACGGCGTTGAAGCTCGTGAGGTTGTTGTGCTCGGCACGACTATCAGGAAGTAAATCCAATTAAAGACACGAGAGTGAGAACCACAAAGTCAATAATCAGCAGCTGTCAATCTCCAACGAAATAACACGATAAAAATAAAATACAGCAGCACTCACAAATCCTTGACCGAGTCGACGGCGTCCGTTTGCTCCACTTTCGTGAGATAGTTCTTTGACAAAATCCTGCGCAAAAAACAATAATAATAAAATAAATAAATAATGCCAGGGTTTTCACACATCAAACTGGTCATTCAAATCGACGATAATAATGAGAGACCAACAACTCACAGAATCTCAAGCAACGGCAGCTTAGAGAGCCCAGCTGGTACTGCAGTGAGGAGCGTGTTGTCGAGACTCAGGACCTTCGTCGTCGCGGCGGGAAGCATCGTGCTGAGCGTGTCGGCGATCGGCGCGAGGTTCAAGTTCGCGAGGATGAACTTGGACGGCTGCACCTTGGCGAATGCGTTCGTCGCGAACTCGACATTCGCGACGCGGCCTTTGCCGACTGTCGCCTGGCGCACGTACGTATTCCCGCCCTGGATGGAGCTATCATATAATATATACACACATAGACATACACATGTGGCTGCTAGTTAGTTCATCAGCCCTAAAGAGCTCAAAGGAAAAATAATTATTATCCGTACATGATGGACGCCGTCGCGGGCAGCACGAGCTGGTCGATCTTCGTGAGCTTGTCGTTGTTCTCCGACGGCCAGTTGACAATGTCGTTGGGCGCAGTCTTGAGCTCGGCCGTGAACGTGCCTGCGAGCTCCTGCGGGCTCTTGTAGGTCGTGCCGTAGGGAATATAAATCGCAAACGTCGCGGTCGCATTGTACCGAAAGCACTCGTAGGCGCACTTCGCGCTCTTGTACGCGTGCGTCGTCGTCGTCATGAGGCTCGCGGTCTTGAGGCACGGGTGGTACGTCTGCTCGCACGCGCCGTCGCACGCGAACGAGAGCGTGCCCTCGGCCAGCGAGCACGTCGTCGCTGCTGCGGTGCTGCTCATGCTGGTGGTGATTGGACGCTGGGGCTACAGTAACGCAACTGGTAGATAGTGCTATCTGCTATCTGTTGTCTGCTGCTCGTCGTCGCCGCTCGGCACCTGTAATTGCGGGGCCAGCGATCGGATCGGCGAATGTCGACCGACTGGCATCATCGCTTTCGTTCTTGTTGTGAACTGCTCATTTGCGCTTTTTATCAAAGGAAACTGGTGTAAATCAGCTGTCGATGCTTTTTGATGCTTTCTTTTGTGTTTTTATTTTTTGGCGGGAAAACCAAAGGAAATCATTGCTGTCGTCTGCTCGTCGAACTGATTTATAACATCTTTTCCCGATCTATGGGTACAAGTTGCTCTGAACTCACAGTCAATACTGGATGACTGTGAGTCTGCAGCAAAGCAGTCACAGCCATTCATCACATACAGAATCTACAAAGCAAGCACAGTACTAAACTGTACTGTACCAGCTCGGTGGTCTCGAGAGTCACGCAGAAGGCTTGAAGCTAGCTGCACGCGATCACAGATATAGCTTCACCCTTGCTGTTGGTCACATCTTTGCCTTCATACGTGTGACTTTACAGCTGGACCATCATCCGCTTCTTGTACGTCCGGAGAGCGTACGTCACCTCCGCAGCATTCGGTCACATGCTTGGTTCTAGCAACAAACATCGCCGGTCCAGCTCCACGATCTTCGGCCAACTCGCTGCATCTGGGTTCGTTGCCTCTAATATAAAAAAATACAGATGCAATTATTGCACAGCTCATGATTGAATTGATAGCGACTGGGGGCGCTGCTGGGGACCTGCTCACCACAAATCGACCGGAATAGAAAGACCCACTCACACATGTGCGTCACCACCTGTCCTTCGCTGCTGGTATTTATTTGTCCGTCACGCAGCATGTCTGCCCCTATATATCACTGCAGCTGAGCTCTTGTACGTCGTCGCTGAGTCTGTAGCAGTGCTGGTCATGCTGGCGGTGAAGACGTCCAGGACGGCAAGTCGTTATGTGTGGGCACGCAGTGAAGCGCGGCTGGACGGTGGTGCGCATCACGCAGGCAAGCAGGCATTCCGCAACGAAAGTTGTAGTTGTGCTGTTGATTGACTCTCTATGATAATCCTCTCGAAATTAAAATGTCTACTTTATGAATCGATTTTGCAGCTTATTTACAAGATTCGGCTTGCAATTTTCGTTCGGCATAATTAATATGATTGATCCAGAATCAGTGCGGAAGTTGCACACAAAGAGATCTTGCAAAGGCAACGAGAATTCTTGACGATGACGATGGTGATGGCGCGCGTGCTGCTCGTGGTGGCAGCGCTCGCTGCTGCTGCTGTTGTGCATGGAGAGAAGCCCAAGCTGGAGTACAAGTATGCTGACGCGGCTGCTAAAGCAGAGCGCTCCTCGTGGCGCCGTCAGCAGCAGCAGACTGAGCGCGCTCCCGTATGGATCCAAGAGGAGGACGATGCCGCCATTATTGGCGCTGCTCATTATGTCCTTGGCGTGCCATTCGCAAATATGGAAGACACCAACGCTCCTGGATACGGTGACGATCAGCAAGCAAGGCTGACAGCGTACCCACCACTGATCCAGGACGGCGAGGACCTCGTCGTGAGCTGGGACGGCGTGCAGCAGCCGCACAAGAAGGACTTTTTGGGCCTGAGCTGCGGTCCGACGGTGCACCCGATGGACGTCATGATCAAGGTCGGCGTCGACCACAGCGACGCGACACAGCGCTCGGTGCGCTTCCCGCAGTTGTTCATGATGCGCTGCAACTACACGGTCGTGTACTACAACTTCCAGCCCCAGCGCAGCGACTTTGTCGCGATCGGAACGCTCGAGGTCGGCATGAAGGAGTCGTTCAATGCGCCAAAGCACGGCCACATCGCACTCACCTCCAAGCTCGACGAGATGGCGGTCATGTTCAACTCTGCGTCGCAAAAGACGCCACAGGTGAAGTACGGACTGCGCGCGTCAGAGCTCTCGCTTGTAGCCTCGGGGACCTCAACAACATACAGTGCGAGTGACATGTGCCACGCGCCCGCGAACCTCACGGGCCAGACGTGGTTCCGCGACCCGGGGTTCATGCACAAGGTTATTCTCACGGGATTGCGCAATGGCGAGACGTACTTCTACCAGTTTGGCAATGACGACGACGACTGGAGCGCGGTCTACTCGTTCAAGGCGCGACCGAGTCTACAGGTCAAGACAGCGAATTTCATCGCGTACGCCGACATGGGCGTCGAGGGCGCGCCGTCCGCGACGTCCACGGCCGTACGCTCGTTCCAGGAAGTGCTCAGCGGCGGCTACGACAGCTTCCTGCTGCACTTTGGGGACATCAGCTACGCGCGCGGCCAGGCGTTCATGTGGGACCAGTTCTTCCATTTGATTGAACCCTACGCGACTCGTGTGCCGTACATGGTGAGCATTGGCAACCACGAGTACGACTATGTGGCTGGCGGCGAGCGCGACCCGAGCGGCGCTGCCGGTGCTGACGGCCGCATGGGCTTCCATCCGAGCTGGGCGAATTATGGGGAAGACTCGAGCGGCGAGTGCTCAGTGCCCATGTACCACCGGTGGCACGCGCCCGAGAACGGCCATGGGATCTATTGGTACTCGTTCGACTATGGCGGTGTGCACGTGGTGCAGATGTCGAGCGAGCACGACTGGACGCGCGGCTCAGAGCAGTACAAGTGGCTCGAGAGCGACCTCAAGGCCGTGGACCGGAGCCAAACGCCCTGGGTTGTGCTCACATCGCACCGCATGATGTACACGACGCAGCTGGGCGAAGTGGCGGACCTCAAGGTCTCGCTGCACTTCCGCGACGAGATGGAGGAATTGCTATGGAAGTACAAGGTGAACCTGATGCTCGTGGGCCACCAGCACTCGTACGAGCGCAGCTGTGCTGTGAAGAGCGGCAAGTGCACGAAGGATGGCGTCGGTCCCGTGCACATTGTGGTGGGTTCGGCGGGTGCAGGGCTGGAGCAGAAAGGGTTTTCGCAGGACATTGGCGAGTGGAGCGTGAGTCACATCAACGACTGGGGTTATCTTCGAGTGGCGTCGACGGAAAAGGAGATGACGGTACAGTTTGTGCTCAACCGCAACGGCGCGGTCTACGATGAGGTCACTTTGAAGCCATGGGCGTAACGATGAGGTCACGCCATGCATAACGCGGTCACTAAAGCGGGTATTTTTGAACAGCTGGCCAATTTTATAACCAATAAAAAATGTTTATTAGCATTTTTACACCTTTCATTGGTTGAAAATAAACTTTAATGAATTGTCTTTTGGCTCGCATTTTCGAAGTGGACGACTCATAGCAACATGATGGCAGCAGAGAGGGCAGCAGAGGCGGCGCGCAAGCTGCTCCCCCAGCGCAGCTCACGAGGCACGCGCATCCGACAGCTCATCGGCGAAGATGCCGAGGCGGACGAGTCCTTCTGGGGCCAGGACGCGTGGCGCGAGGACGAGGAAGACGACGACTATTCGACGGAAGACGGTGCGTTGCTTTGGTGCTGTTGGCCATGTTTGTTTGTTGTGATGAAGAGCTATCCGTGCCTGACGACGCTGTTACTATTGATATGATGGTAACATGCAGAGGAAGAGGACGTGGCAGACTCGGACTTTGATGAGCAGGAGAATCCGGACGACGACGTGCACGATGAAGACGCGGACGACGACTCACGACGAGGGCGAGCCGCGAAAGCGCCGCAGGTGCGTTAATAGTCCTTGTATCCGTATCTGTATAGCACTATCCGATTCGCTACGGTGCCATGTACTGACTCGTATGTGCGCGTGTGGGGTGTACGTTCACAGCGTAGTGTGTATAGAGAACCAAAGCTGAATCTGCTCAAGAAGCCCCGACTGGCAGTGACGACAGACGACCAACCAGCACTCAGTCAGCCGCAACAATTACAGCAACAGACAGGAAATGGCGTGACGCCCACGACGCCCAGTACAGTCTTCCAGTACGAAGCGCCGATGGTGCGGCGGTCCACTGCGCGCAAGAGCTCTGAGTCGTCCGAGCTGCGCAAGAAGACCACGGAAGAGGCGGCTCGTTCGGCGATACGAGCCAGAAGGCTTTCTGATACAAAGACCAATAGCATTAACAACGGCACGCCAACCAGTAATACCGGTGCCAAGAACCAGCGACTCACACAGGCGCAGCTGCTGGCAGAGGCCGTGTGCACGGAGGTGGAGAACATCCAGTCGCTCAGCCGCCTGGAGCAGCTCGAGGAGGAGAAGAAGACTGAGAGCATGACGCCGAAAGCGCCGTTCACGGGCCAGATGGTGCGCTTTCACAGCAAGATTGGCGCATTAAAGACCATCACGTTTCTCAATTCGATCGAGTTTCCCGCGCTCTTTAACCAGCAGAAGCCCAAGAAGCGCGAGCGACCGGCAGCGAAGCGGTCTCATGAACAAGATGAAGACGCTGATGAAGATGACGATAATGAAGAGCCACAGGAAAACGAGCAAGGAGACAATGAGCAAGAGCCACAGGCGAAGGAAGATTGAGAGATTCAATACGGAAATGGTTGGATGGGAACGCTTCAAAAGGTTCATTATAGGGGTGATAGTGCTGAAGCAAGTTTGCCACGACACAAACGCACCACGCAACGCCATGCAGACGTGTACGCTGTTGCTGTTTGCCTACTCGGCCTTCTTCTTGGCGGCGACAGCGAGCGCCTTGTTCGTGGCGCCCCAGAAGAGCAGCACCTGCAACACCAGCGTGCCGTTGAGCAGGATCGCGACGCCAAAGCCCAGCAGCTGCACCGGGTCGCCGGTTTCCTGCTCAATTTCAAGACCCAAAAAGACACCAAGAGCGTTAGCGAATTGTTCTCCAGGGAATAGAAAAAGCAGAGCGTCAGCTCAGTACCTGCATCGTAGTGAAGAGGCGAGCGACCGAGCCGCCAAAGTTGAGCACGAGCGTCACGAACGCGAGCTGACCGGTGTGGCCCTGTTTGAAGTTGGAAAAGATCTAATACACGAACACACCACCACCATGCGTGTTAACCACATAGCCCTTAATGATGGTATTGCCGTACATTCCATGCACAGTCATTATTACCTGCGGGATGCGAGCGACGATGCTGACTGGGATGCCGGCCGAGGCGAGCGCCCACTGGTACTCGGGCGGCGTTAGCAGCATGCCGGCCGTGAGCGCCGCGAAGAGCACGATCAGTCCAAAGCGCGTCGCGTAGGCGATCTTGGGCGTGTAGTACGCCCAGAGCAGCAGCACTAGCACGACGTTCTGCACGAGGATGACGAGGTTCTCGCCCCACGTGCTCACCGGGTAGCCGCGCAGCACGTTGTAGATCGTGCTCGAGACGTAGAGCAGCACCTCCATGTAGAAGGAGGCCGGCGTGAGCCCCGTGACGTCCTTGGCGCTCAGGATCTTGAGGATCTGCGGCAGCTTGAGGATCAGGCTGCCCGTGATGATCGCGTACCCGAGCGCCTTGCTCACCACGAGCTTGAGGCACGCCACGTTCGCAAAGTCGTGCTGCGTGAAGAACGCGTCAAAGCACGCGGGCGTGAACACGCCAAAGACGAGCTCCGAGCTCTCCTTGCTGCTGCTGCTGGCAGTAGCGGCCGCGGCGGTGGCCACGAGCAGCAGCGCCGTCGCACACAAGTGATTCGTTGGCGCCATTTTTTCTCAAAGATGGGATTTTTGAGAATTGAGAATGGCGTGACGTTTTCAAAAATGAGTCTCCCTCTACCCTCTACAAGAACATCCCAGTAAATCAAATCAAGTGGTCATCCCTCTACGAGAACACTTGATCTCAGTATAGCACTCGGCGCCTATACATTTCCTGTTGTTCATGCCAGTATAGCACTCAGATAATCAGACTGGCAGAAGATAGAAGAAGAGGAGGAAGTCATGCAGCACGAGCAGGAGCCCGAGCGAGCGAACAACTATCGCCCCGTTACGCCCCTCATGGTCCTCCTGGCGGCGTCCGCCATCCAGCTCCACCCATCTCTGTCTGTGACGGAGGTCGCAGCGGAACTGAACTGCTCGCCCAACACGCTGGGCAGGCGCATCAGGAGCTTCGTCAACCAAAAGCACCGTCACGAGCAAGCCCTCGCCAGGCGACAACCCCGTCAGCAACCCCGCGAGCGTCCACAGGAGTCAGTCACTGCCGTGAGTGCCACCATCGTCGGCGACGATGGTGATATCGACGGGGCAACGAGGCCGACTACAGATACGACGGCCACGTGAGCGACGCGAAGGAGGAGGTGACCGCCGCCGGCGCGGAGGCGACGCCTGCAGCCGCGTCGAGGTAAACGAGGCGAACGGCTGAGACGTGCCGCTGCACGTGGACGCCGCGAACGGCGGATTCATCACGTCGTCCCTCAATCCAGAGCTCGAGTGGGACTTTCGCCTGCCGAACGTCAAGTCAATAAATGTAAGCGGTCACAAGTTTGAGCTCGTGTACGGGCTGGACGCTCTGGCGCGAGAAGAAGGACCTGCCGGAGGGCCTCATCTTCCACGTGAACTACTTGGGAGGCGACCAGCAATCGTTCACGCTCAACTTCTCCAAGGGCGCGAGCAACGTCATCGCGGTCACGGATAAGGCACGCGGCCGGGTCGTCCCGGCAAATCGCCAGTAAAAAGTGAGAGAGCTCGGATCTCGTGTGTGGTTGCAAACGTGAGCGTACCCGGTCCGCTCGCCACACGAGAGCGTGCTTGAGGCGGCTCGCGTTTGAGATTAAAAGAGCGTAACAGTCTTCATAGAGAATCGAATTCAGCAAGATCTTCAGGATCTTCAGGCGCGCGCGTCCACTGCCTCGAGGTCCGTCTTGCGCGTGATGCCTGCCTCGTGTGTGCTCTGTGTTATGTATGAGAATGGCTACAGCTGGTGTTGCGAGGCTCAACAGCACACTGGAATGCATCTTCTTCACCTCGCTTTCTTCCAAGTCCAAATTGCATGCTTTTTTTACACTCCCTTGCAATACCGGTATACTGCGCGTCGCATTTTCAAAGGGCAAGAAAGAGCCACAAAGATGAACCAGAACGACTTCCGCGCACTGCTGAGCGCCAAAGCCAGCGGCGGTGGCAAGAGCAGCGCGGGCGATGGCTCGAAACGTAGCGGTGGTGGTGGTGGCGGAGGCTTTGGTGGCAAGCGCAACATGACCGAGTCAGATCTAGACGAGATCCGCCGGCTGTCCAAGAAGCCCAAGAAGAAAGGCAAGAAACCCGCCGGCAAAGGCAAAGACAAGGACGACGACGACGACGATGGCACGAACACAAAAGCCAAGAACGCGGGTGCGTCAGCGTACCGCGATCGCGCGGCCGAGCGGCGACAGGGCGTCAACTCGGACATGATCGACGCGGACGAGTTCGCGCACTTTGACGCCGAGCAGACCAAGTTCCTCGGCGGCGACATGGAGCACACGCACCTCGTCAAGGGGCTCGACTTTGCGCTCCTGTCGCAGCTCAAGCGCGAAAAAGAAAAGCTGCTGGTGGCCACGAGTGCCCAGCGCCAGCAGAACAAGAGCCAGCATGGGCCAGGCAGACGCATCGATAAAGAGGACAAGAACACGTCGTCGTCGTCATCATCAGCATTGTCTGAGAAGCTTACGTTCAAGTCGCGTATGGGTCGCTTGGTGTACTTCCACGCCGTGCAGAGCAGTACCGTTGCGTCGATGCTGGCGTCGTCACATGCATCGGAACACTTTCTACCCGGGAGAATGTATTACACGTTCAGCTTGAACGCCAAAGAGATCGAGAGCGTCCCCGTGATCGTGCAGCGCAGCAAGGAGGACTGTCCCGAGCCGGATGACGTCGTGAGCGGCATGGTGAGCGAGCTCGTGATCTCGAAGGTTGGCGATGCGCTCCGCAACGGCAGCAAGCGGCATGGCGGTGGTGTCAAGAAGCTGCGCAAGAAGAAGAAGCACAGCGAGGTCGCTGGTGAGGACGATAACGATGAGTATGGTGACGAAGACATGCAAGCAGAGCCAAACTCCGGTGTTTTATTGAACAAATTACAGGAAGACCATGGTCCACAGGATGATAGCGACGAGGACATCTTCCCTGAGGTTGGCGAGTACGTCCCCATTCATGCGCGTGTCGAAGAAGAAGAGAAGTCCAGTCAGTCTCACCCAGAAAGCAAGCTCTCTGGATACTTTAGCAACCTGAGCGCGTCGATCAGCGCCGCCGAGCAAGCCGAGAAGACGCGCGAGGAGGAAGCCGAGCACGCGTGGAAGCAGACGATCCGGAAAGTCGTGGCGACGCAGTCGCAGGCCGAGCGCGAGAAGAAAGAGCGCGAGCGCGTGGCAAAAGAAGCCCAAGGTGGAGTCCAGGTCGACGAGTACTCGGAGTGCTATCCCGAGTACCAGGCTGCCGCGGCTCTTGATAGCGAGGACGACGAAGAGAAGCCGCGCAAGGGCGTCGACAAGGACGACGTGTCTGCAGAGGACGCGGCGACCGAGAAGACGCGCCGCCGGAAGCAGAAACAGGGCAACAGGCTGCAGAACGACCTCGAGAAGATCAATAAGGTACTGTCTGAAATATGAGCTGCCTGTGCTGTTGTTGTTAGTTGAGCCAACTGACGCTGACCTTTCTGTTGTTGTTACGCTTGTAGATCCTCGAGACCAAGAAGTAGACTAACGTTACAAGCTTGGGGAGTGAATTCGTATTGCCATTACCCCGAGATTGGCCAAGTGAAGTCTGGCTGGCATTTCCATTCTCAGATGAGCTCTTCCCAGCGGTCTCGACGATGTGAAAATGGTGATTCCTTCCTAAAGCGCTTACCGACTAAAGACATGCTCGAATTGGACTATACGCACACACAACTGAGATTCCATTTTGGACATCGTTCCCGAAATTTGTATTTTCAATGAGTGATATTATTTTTGACAGGTTATTCGGAATCGAGGGTAGCTTACGCGGTTCACGGTTCAGGCGGACCGGTCCGCGCCTCAAATGCTTCTCTTTCAGTCCATTGGTTGTCATGGCTTGGCGGGTCGTGAGGCAAGTTGACCCGTATTTAGGGTATTTTCGCAAGTGGTCCCAAATCCGCTCTACATACTAAAACCAAGTTAAACGTTCCACTCCATGCCACCTCATCCGGATTTACACCCCGATTTAAACCACCCGTTTCACCTGATCCGGGTTGCGCGCCGAGCAATGGCTCGGCGCGTTTGTTTGGAGCCTTTGTGCCGTGTCCGTCCTTCGCTCGACCCGCTCGCTTATCATATTTTTTGAGTGGTGTGCCTGGTACTAACCAACTACTGCATAAAGGTGCGTGTTGCTTGCGTCTCACGAATGGCGGCTGCGTGGATGAACAGGGGAGAGAGGGAGGAAACGAGTGCAGAGCAAGCGAGGGGACGGCTACGGTGGTAACAACAAGCAGAGCAGCAGCAGCACAGCGCAGACAGGTGAACCAGCCGCATTCCAGCCAGCCAGTCGATTGGTGCAGCTCCGTTACTCCTCGTGGTCGATGGAGAATCAGATCGCGGCTGACAGCACTTGCATGGAGATCGTTCAGTACCAACTCCTGTCTTCTTCCCCCTCTCTTCCCTGTTCACCCATGTTGCCACACGGCCGCCCCCGCTGTGTCAATTACTGTGAAATGAGCATTGATGCTGATAATTTATTCCCCTCTTTGTATTGATCACAACAGGAAAAATGGCTGACGAAATTGCTCTCGCTCGTGAACGCCTTCGCGCCAAGTTCGGCGACGTCCGCACCGGCGGCAAGGGCACGGTGCGCCGAAAATACAAGGCGCCGCACAAGGTGACCGCCGCGGACGACAAGAAGCTCGACGCGGTGCTCAAGAAGCTCGGCACGACCCCGATCCCGGCGGTCGAGGAGGTGAACCTCTTCAAGGCCGACGGCCAGGTCATCCACTTCGTGGCGCCTAAGGTGCAGGCCGCGATCTCGGCCAACACGTTCGCGGTCACGGGCCACAGCTCGACCAAGTCGCTCCAGGAGTTGCTGCCGGGCATTATCAACCAGCTCGGCCCTGACAACCTCGCCAACCTCAAGCAGATCGCCGAGTCGTACACTGCCGCCCAGAAGGCTGCGCGCGCCGCCGCCGGTGACGACGAAGATGACGACGACGTCCCAGACCTTGTCGACAACTTCGAGGACGTGAGCCAGCAGGATTAAGCAGCACCGGTCGGTGGCCGTGAAACAGCAGGCAGCGTGATGTGTTATACTAGCTAGTCGGATTGCCTTCCTTTCAGGCTCATGCTCGCCTAGTGGGTGAAGTAGGGGCGTAAACACGTTTTCGGTAACAAAGGAAGACAACCAAGTGACGAACTGGTACTCCAGGCATCTCAAAAAACAAACACTCACACACTCACATGCATATTGCGTTGCATACAAAAATATGTCATACCTTGTTGTGCTGGTCCGTGCTTGCGTGACGCAAGTGTTTTGTAATTCACCTCGTCGCTGCAAGTCAATGAAGACACCGAGTGGCAGAAAGATTGCTTACCCGTCCGTCAGAAGCGTGATTGTATTGATACGCGTTCTCATCACTACTGCACTTGTCAGCAGCAACGAGATAGAAAGGAATCGCATGCAAACCTATCGCCATTAGCATTGCGATACGGTGGCGTGACGTTCATAAACGAAGGTAGCAATCATCACGGGGATTGCTCAAGATGCCTGCAAGAGATCAACGTCACATCTGATTGAATTGATTTGCCAGAAGAACAAGCGAATAACAGTATCCCTTTCATCCTCTCGCGCTCTCTCTTTGTACTAGTATGCGTCTCTGGGTCTCTAAAGTAAGTACGTTGGCGTGTCTTTTATTCCTTGATGGTCACGATCGCCTTCTTGAAATCCTTCTCCTTGTACACGTACTTGCCCCGGAACGCGC
Organism: Globisporangium okanoganense; assembly: GCA_023334035.1. NCBI lineage: Eukaryota > Oomycota > Peronosporomycetes > Pythiales > Pythiaceae > Globisporangium > Globisporangium okanoganense. Next base: position 37,868 of record JAASFY010000048.1, on the reverse strand, counting down.
GCTTAAATTTACCTAATCACACACACCATAATAAATAGAAGTCTTAGCACTCTATCATACATGCGTATACTTTCACAAGCACCATTACATAACTAGCGCACCTTCATAGTTCATCGTGTTGACCTTGACGACGGGGAGGCCATAGACCTTGGTCAGGTACTCCTTGATGTCGTGCTTGGTGTAGTTGGGCTCGACGCGGAAGACGTACTGGTTGTCGCGCATGCGCGTGCGCGCGTTCTTGCCCATGAACGTGATGGCCATGTTGGGGAATTTCAAGACGTTCCACACCATCGTAGCTCGCTCGCGATCACGTCCGTCACCTGCTGCTTTGCGTCGCTTTCTTCACTGCGCTTGTTTTTTTCAATGGCGCGAGCCAACGGCTCAGCGGAAACCATTTTTATCCAATCGCGTAATTAGTTGCTAGTTTTTAGCCAATGATACACATTAACGTTTTGACCAATGAGAGCGATTTGTAGCTCCTCGCATTTGGTTGTGTGGATATTTGAGCCAAAACGAAGATGGCGACGCGACCGGGCAAGAGCTTCGAGTGCGTGCTGCAGGGCGAAGTGGTGCGTCCAGTGCCACGTACATATGATGAGTAGATGTTTACATAAGCTTCTGATGAAGGTGCTGATCATGGTCTTTTTATCGTTTCTCTGTGCCCGCGGAAGGCAGAATTTCAAGCACTTCCCGACGTTTGTCGAGCGTCTGCGGGGGTTGTGCGGCGAAAGCGTCGTCAAGGTAATGCCTCACGTAGCTCATGTGTATCGTTACTATGTATATGTGTGGCTGCATAGCTAACATTATATGCTGTTATTGTATATGGTGGACCAGGAGGACATCGCGTACAAAGAGTACGTGTACAACTTTGACGACAAGTGCCCCCAGTACATCCAAGGTACAAAAGAAATGACCATGGCCGCATGCTTTTAAGGCACCTACTTATACGGATGTATAATGTGTATGTATGTGATTTTGCAGGCGTTCCCCACTATGAAGTGCGCGCGCGTCACGTGTTCTCCGGCTCGACGACGTTCCAGGGCGAGCCTGTGGAAATGCCGCTCGACGGCGGTCAAAAATGGTAAGTGTTGCCTCATTATCGCCATTTCGCATAATAATAATTGGTGTCATGAACTCAATAAACTCATAACGTGGCTTTATTGATTGATTTATTTAACAGGGAGCTGAGGTACATTGGCCGCTGGGAGAGGAAGAAGATGTCGGAGCAGGTCGGCAGCATGGCGCTGGGCGTCCCGTTCCGCAGTCAGATCGCCGTCTCTGTGAGCCAGAACGTGCGGCCGTTCCTCAACACGCTGGGCTTCCGGTACGCATCTTAATTAAAATATACTCTTTGTGGCTTATGAGCTCTTCGATATGTATATCTAACACACAATATGTATGTATATGTACTCATAGCCACAGCTACCGGTACATGCGTCTAGGCACGCGCTGGCAGCTGCCAAACGGCATCACCATCGAAGCCACGAGAATGAAAGCGGTACTGTACTCCTGCGTTGCTGTATTTACTGGTTATAATTATAGCTTATAATTTTATTTTTATTTTTTTCACAGCTCGAGAATGAAGACGAGAAGGACGAGTACCGGCTCGTGGATCTCGAGAACCTGCGCGTGGAAGCGCTTCTCGTGGAGATTTTCGCGCTCACGACGGACGAGAAGATCGACGAGGCCTCGCAGAAGATCCGCCGCTTCGCCGCCGACCTGGACCCGTACTTCATCGAGCGCCCGTCGGAAGGGAAGGAGATCCTGCACAGCACGGCGACGCTGGCAGCCGAAGTGCGTCGAAAGCGTCCTCGTCCGTAGGTCACTTGCAGGAGAGTCAGTAGCTCTTGGAATCATTGAGCTTGTGCATCGTGGCAACATGGGGTTACATGCTGAGAATGGCCGCTCTGCAGTGTTGCTCACGTCTCATCTTTAAATCAATTAGCAAAGTCTGTGAGGGTGAAAACAAAGAACTGTGTCACACTTTTCATTGGGAAAAGAACGGATAATTAAATTGTAGTGTCGTGATGCCAAGTCAATAGCATTCTCATCTTCAATTGCAGTCGCAGCCGAATCCGCCAGTGTTGTCGTAGCTCAGCGGCGGCAAGCTGGTCAGGCGGATAATCTCGTCGTTTCGTCGCCGCTGAGTAACAGGAGCATTGCTTTCTTCACTTAGCACTTTCCCGGCGCCAACTCCAGCAGCAGCATCAGGATTTCCAGCAGGCCGCAGGGACGCATTCTTCTTTTCAATTGCAACGCGATGCTCAGCAACCATCCCATCGATCAGACACTGGAAGGCTTCGTCAACAGAGTCGCCGCTCTTCGCAGACGCGCGAAACCACTCGATGATCCCGTTCCGCGCGACGCACTTTTGCATGTTCACGCCAATGTTGAGCGCGCCAACAATGTCGTCGAGCAGGTCGCTCTTGTTGGCGACCATGACGACAGGGATGCTCTCGCCGCCGTTCAGGTCGCGCGCACACATGTCGATCTCGTTCTTCCAGGTTTCCACCGCGTCGATGGTGTTCTCTCGCGTGATGTCGCACACGATGAGCGCGCCTTTGGCTTCTCGGAAGTACGCGCGCGTGAGCTTCGCAAAGCGGTCCTGGCCGGCGATATCCCAGAGCTGGAGACTGATCTTGAGCTGCTCGTCGTACTCGATGAGCTTCTCGACAAAGTCCGCACCGATCGTGCTCACGTAGTTCTCCGAGAACTCTTTCGAGACGAACTGCCGGATCGTGCTTGTCTTCCCACAGCGCGCATTGCCGACGATCAGCACTTTCATGATTACGGTCTCCTGGTGTTCATTGCCTTCGGAGCTCGAATCGCTTGCGCCGTCGTCGTCCGAGCAGCTGTCGGAGCCATCGCCTGAGTAATCCGAGTACTGCGCAAGCATGGCGTCGATCTCCTCTTTCGTCGGCCCACCAGCGTTCTCGAGCTCTGCGAGGCGAAGTCGCACTTCCTCAATATCCATTTTCGAGTAGTCTTCGTTGTTGTAGCTGTTCAGCGGCAACGGGTCTTTCTCACCCGCGTCATCGCCGTCGTTCTCATCGTCCTCTTCACCACCGCTGCCCTCACAGACACCATCGCTCAGGCTGCCAGCATCACAATCGCCATCATTACCATCATCGACCTCTTCGATAGTGCTGCCGCCTCCGTCCTCTTGTCGCTCTTCATGTCCTTCATGGTCTGCGCTTGCGCTCTCTCGCTGCTCGGCCATGGCGCGCGCCAGGTCGCTGCTGCGGTGCTCCAGCATCTGTCGGCGTGAGCGGTCGGCGCCAGTCACGGCAGAGGCAGCAGCTGCCACATTGCTAACAGGGAAGAGTGTGCCAGCAGCGTCGAGGTTGCGCATGCTGCTCTGTTATTCGTGTAGTGAGCTGCTTGTTGATGCTGGCGTTGGTTGCTTCAGAAATGCCCTTTCGCAAAGTGGATCCGCGCGAGCACAATGTGAATTCTGGCAACCATCACGATATGTATCCTACTTTATTTTAGCGAATCAAAATGCTGCATCTATATTTATATATATTTATAGCCAATAATGACCACTCATAGAAAGTATAATTCAAGTAAGTTTGCATCACGCCATTTGATAAAGTCCGCAGTTTACGAATTATTAAAAAAATCCGCACAACGCCACTGAGGCAATTGATAAATCCGCATCACGCCATTTCACAAATTACACAAAACACAAGGCACCGACTTACTGCACCGACGATGGCGGACCGCGCGAGCTTGCTGGCGCTGCAGCTGAGCTGTCGCGGCAATGCGCTGCGCGAGCGCATCCTGCGTGACCTCGTGTCCTTCGCGGAGGCGCGTGGCGAGCTGCACCAGCTGCAAAACCTGCCCAAGACCCCCAAGGGCGCCACCATCGACTGGCTGCGGCTCTACGAGGAAGTGGTTGCGCGCGGCGGCTACCAGCTCGTGTCGCGCCAGCGGCGCTGGCCCGAGATCGTCGCGAACGAGTGTATGGGCATCGATGTCATGCCGTTCACGCTCGCGTTGTACTACGAGCGGTACGAGTCATATAAAGCATCCATGTATATATATATATTACGGAGTGAAAGAGTTGGTGTCTAATATAATTTGATTGTTCACGAGCAGCTACCTGCACGCGTTTGAAGAGAAGCAGCTCTTTGGCCGCGACCTGCCGCCAAACGTGACGAGCAACGCTGTCCCCGCGAAGCGCGAGGCCGAGGACGCGCACATCGCGGCCGGGAGCGAGCTCCAGGAGGCGCAGAACATGGGCGGCACACCGCTGCCGCACCCGTCCAAGCGGCTCAAGGTGCAGCGCAGCACGCACCCAAACCCGGACCTAGGCACGATGCACGGCATCGTAATGGCGCTCGACTCGAACATCCCGGCCGAGGTGCTGCGCGCGATCAACCTGCTGAGCGTGCTGTCGTTCGGCAACCCGAGTGACTCGGAGAGCGAGCTGCTGGTCGACAGCGTGCCCGGTCTCCTCGACGCGCTCTACCGCCAGCTGCAGGAATGCGCGTTGCTGCCATACCAGCTGCTTAAGCACGAGATCGAGGACACGCCCACGCAGCGAGCGCGTCGACGCCTGCTGAACGTCGCCGAGGACGTCGGGCAGCGCGAGCTCTTGGACGCGCGCGGCCTGCTGCTGCTCAACATCCTGCGCAACCTGTCGATGGTCGCGGAGAACGAGAAGCTCATCGCGGACCACGAGGAGCTTTGCGTCTTTCTCATCCTCGTGCTGCGCACGATCGACCAGCGCACCAACTACAGCAGGAAGAGCAACGAGGTCGGCGACCACGCGCTCGACATTCTCTGCAACATCTCGAAGCGCATCGACTTTTTGTCGCTGCACCCGCCGGCCAAGCTCGAGACGTGGCACCCGCACCACCAGCTCGCGTCGCATCTCTGGAAGAAGGAGAAGCTGCTGCCACTCGAGGGGTTGCTCCAGCAACTCGCGCGTATGTTGCTGCAGCCGCAACTTAAGCGTTCCGTGCTGCTGCGCACCTGCGAGCTCTTCTGCAACGTGTGTCGTGACGTGTCGATCCGGTCCGCACTCGCGGCCAGCGCGACACTCAGGGACCCAGCGCTTTTGAACCGTGTCGTGGGGCTTTTGGCCTGCCCGCACCAGGATTTCGGCCCCGCTGGCTCGCGAAAGAAGCAGCAGGGCGGCATCCAGGTCGTCTACGAGGATTTCGACATGGATGACGACGATGACGACGACCAGGACGAAAATGACGGCGACGAGCACAGCCGGTGGCCTGCGCCCTGGGAGAGCGATGGGTACCCATCAGGAGTGGGCATGGGCGTCGTGTACGTCAGTCCTGAGGGCAACCGCAATCTCAACTCTTTGGGCGGCGGCGCCAGTGACGCGGACTCGAAAATTGACCACGAAGTGCGCGATGCTGCGCTCGAAGTGCTCTTCCGGCTCTCGGACACGGACGATGAAGCCAAGGTATGTTTGATTCTATGAAATTGGTTGTTGCGGGCTTATAATCAATTAATTAATTATGTATCTGATTTGTTTGTGTGATTTTAGCTGCGCATGGCCAAGCACCCGAGCTGCCTCTACCGAGTCGCGTCCGTGCTCACGTCCTGCGTCGGCCGCGTGCGTATTTTATTGCCCATTCATCACTCACATTCCTGGTCCTGTAGCCCCCATGCTAATTAACTGATAACCGCTGGGTGTTATTTTTTACGTGATTTTATATCTAGCCCGAGGCGTCGCGGATAGCGGTCGCGGTCCTGTGCAACGTCTCGATGAACCGCGCCTCGTTTGCGTATTTTCTGCCCATCGAGCGCGATCTCCTGCTCGTGGCCTGCTCGGACCGCAGCGTCTCGGACATTCTCAACAACGTCGTCGCCGACGTCTACGGGATGCACTCGCTCTGAATAACACCACAGTAGGACACGGAATGACGAGAGGCTCGTGTGGTTGAGTGGCGACAGACAGCAAGAGTGACAAGCAAGAGAGAGAGGAAGAACAGCGTGTGGGTACATTCGGTTTCTGTTGTTTCGTCTTTGTTTTCTTGCTCTGTTGTGTATTGGAAAATGGGGGTCTAGCAGCAGCAAATTCGACCCCAAACGTCCTTGTATATTCGTCTTCACAGCTGGCTCGCTCGCTTAGCTCTCTCACTCGTTGTCGATGCTCTTCTTCGCTTAGAAGCCGAGACCCGTGAGCCACTTCTTGATGTCGCCGACGTGGTCACCGGCGACCTCGAGACGGCCCGGGCGGATCGCCACCTCCTTTCCTAAGCACACCTTGGACATCTCGGTGCGCAGCTCGTCCTCGTCGCCGTTGAAGCGGCGCAGGATCGTGAGCACGCGCGTGCGGCCGTTGCGGTAGTCTCTGTACACGGGCAGCTGCAGGCCGAGCGCCGTGCGCTTGACGTAGAACGGCAGGTTCGGCAGCGGCTCCTCCGGCGCGGGCGACCAGCCGTTAAAGCTCACCTGCTCGGGCTCGTACGTTGGCGCGTACTTGAGCGCGGGCACCTCGACCTCGACCTGCGGCTGGCGCTGCAGCGCGCGCAGGTTCGCCGGGTGGCGCGTCTTGCGGCGGATCTGGCGGTTAGAGGCGACGCGCTCGATGGCGTTCGCGCTTACCAACACGCGGCGGGAGAACATGGCGGGAGGGACGGACTCGTGGGCGGCGTGCACGTGCTTGCTTTGACCGGAATGGTCGTGGCTTGCTTTGCGCCGCTCGATTCGGGCCAGCCAACAGCGAATGATTTTGTCCAATGATACACCGCAGAACGTAATTTGTCCAATCATACGGCGCACAAAGCGCTATACCGTAAAACGTAAGCAAATACGATGAATTTCGTAAATACGTCATGATTTCCATAAATATGAACGATCCCTATTTGTATTTAACTGAGATGCGTTACGGTACGAAAAGCACATCACAGTGCCTTTTTATCTACGGTACCAACCTACTTGGCGTGCGAGACACCAAACTCCGAGCGGTAGCCCTTGATGACCGGAAGGTACGCGGCGTTCGGGTCCGAGGCCGGCGCGGCCTCGAGGAACGCGACCAAGTTGTCCAAGTTGGCGATGCTGATCACCGGGATGCCGTAGGCTTCCTTCACGCGGTCGATGGCCGAGCGCGTGTCCGTCACCGACACCTTCTCCTGGCGGTCGAGCGAGATGCAGACACCAGACACAACCGCGTTCGTGTGCTTCAGAATGTCCATGGCCTCGGTGATCGCCGTGCCGGCTGTAATTACGTCGTCAATGATCAGCACACTAGCCAGACGCATATAGACAGAGATCATTAGCGACAATACCACCAACAGTATCATCCTACACACAAGCAATAAACGCACCGCTTGCCGGTCATGTCGGCGCCCACGAGCACGCCGCCCTCGCCGTGGTCCTTGGCCTCCTTACGGTTGTACGCGAACGGCAGGTCAACGTCGTAAAGCTCGGCGTAGGCGATCGCGACGGCCGCCGAGAGCGTGATGCCCTTGTACGCAGGCCCGAAGAGCACGTCGAACTCGATGCCGCTCGCGCGGATCGCCTGCGCGTAGAACCTGCCCAGCTGGCCGAGCGCGCGACCCGTGCGGAAGAGTCCGGCGTTGAAAAAATATGGGCTCTGACGTCCAGACTTGAGCGTGAAGTCACCAAACTTGAGCACGCCGAACGAGAGCGCGAACTTGATGAACTCGCTCTCGCGCGAACCAATGGCGACAACAGAAGACGAGCCAGCGGCCGCCACCTTGGTCTTGCGCACAGCGTTGATGGCATCACGGAGTGACTCGGCCGCCTCCTTTGGGTTCGCAGCCTTCGAAATGCCGCGCGACACGGGCACGAGCAGACCGTAGCCGTCCGCCGAGAGCCCCGCGAACACGGCTTCTTCGAGGTTACCGCCCTGCGCGCCGATGCCAGGGGCCAGGATCCAGAGGTTGGGCGTCACCGCGCGCACACGACGCAGCGCGTCCACATCCGTGGCGCCGACCACAAGCCCGACGTTGTCTTCGACGTTCCACTCGTGGCACTTGAGCGCGACTTCTTCAAAGAGCAAGCGGGACGACGACGACGCGCCACTCGCCACGCGCAGCGTCTGGAAGTCGTTCGCGCTCGGGTTGGACGTCTTGCAGAGCACGAAGCAGCCGCGCTCCGGGCGGCCACGGACGAACGGGTCGATCGAGTCCACGCCCATGTACGGCGCGAGCGTGATCGCGTGCGCCTCGAGCTGGTCGAAGGCCGACACGGCGTAGGCCGCCGCCGTGGTGCTGATGTCACCGCGCTTGGCGTCCAGCAGAACGGGGATGCCCGCCGGGACAGCCTTGATCACGGCGTGCAGCGCCGTGATGCCCTCGGCGCCGAACGCCTCGAAGAACGCCGAGTTGGGCTTGTATGCCGCCGCGACCGCGTGCGTCTGTTCGATCAGGCGAAGGCAGAACTGCTGCGCGGCCGCCGCCGTGGCCTCCGGCAGCTCGGACGTGTGCGGGTCGAGTCCCACGCACAGCAGCGAGTCGATGGCGTCCACGCGCGCGCGCAGCTGGGTGAAGAAGCTCATGATGTTGATGTTGATGTTGAGGTCGGTGCGCTCGTAGCCGCTGGTTCGGAAATGGGTCGAGGCGGGCTGCCGCTTGGTTTCATCGAAAAATATTCGAATTTAGGCCTGATGTTTGTATTGATGATTGACACTTTTGATTGAAAATCCCGCATTATTGCGCGTGCGAGCATGAACATGGCTGGACTGTGACGACACTGTTGCATGTGTGTGTGTTTTTATACGTCAATAGCGAGTATCCTATTTCTAATCGACCAGTGAGCTCTCTCTTTATAGCGAACGCTGGCTTGCACTCTTCCTCAATCTCGCTTTGGCTGTTCACTAAATCCACGAGCACCATGCGTTCCTGTAATTTCACTCCATTTATACCTGGTAGCCGCGCTTGGAGACGCCCGCGAGGCGGTCGACGACGTCGCTGATCACGGGCAGATTCAGCACTGAGCCGACCACGGGCGTCTGCCGCAAGAACGCGACCGCGACGGGGAAGAACGAGCCGAAGAGGTTGAGAAAGCCGAAGGTCTGGATGACCATGCCGATGACCGGCCAGCGCAGCATCACGAGCAGGATACCGCCCAGGAAGCACGCGATGCCACGCCAGCGCTCCTTGCGTGTGAAGAAGCGGATCGTGCGCGTGAGGCCGATCGTGAGCGCGAGGCCGCAGAGGAAGAGCACGTCGCCGAGCGCCAGCAGCGCCGCGTCGAAGAAGAGCAGCACGCCCAGCAGCAGGAACGCGAAGCCGATGCCCAGCAGCAGCGTGCCGATCTTGCGGTTGTCATCCAGCATCGCTGTCGTGTGCGCCTTGTTGTGTCTCGTCGGTCCGTTGTCAGATAGTTGGGTCGTTCACGGGGCTTCGTACGTGGCGTCTTGTCTTGGTTACCGCGAGCTTGCTTTGCTGTTGTTGAATCAGAACGGGGGGAAAAAGACAGTAAATGTGTTGGAGCTGTATCATTGGCTAAAATTGATGAACACATATGAAACAATTGGCTAAAAAATGATGAGAAGCTCAATTGCCTTCAAGGCTCGGAGTTGGTATTGCAAAAGCGCTATACTTTATTCAGGTCAAAACTGCTGTCACGCAAACGCAATCACGCGGACATTCAAGCCCAAGCTTGTAATGGAACGCTCCAGAAGGAAGAGATGCTGGATATGCGGAGTGTCGCCTACAACGGGTACCACATGGATATGAGCATGAACAAGCTGCGCGTAAAGCTAAATAGTCTACAACTTGGTTATTTTTTCCTTATGATTGCGCTCTAGCCGTCCAAACTAACCAATCGCCCACAAAAAAATGACAAATGGCGCTAGGAGCAAGCCACTCGGAGCGCTCTTTCGCCCTACGCTCGCGTCCCAAAAAGCACGATCCTTGTCTAGTAGCTCTCGGATGAAGACGAGGACGACGACGTGGGTGACGCCAGTGGTGCGCGGCTGACGACGACGCCCTCGTCCTCGTCCTGGCTCTCGTCGGTCACCGTGTCCTCGTTGTCAGACTGGGACGCGGACGACGATGGCGTCGAGAGCGGAGATGATGACAACGAGGCCGGTGTCACGAGCTTGACGCCGTCCGGCAGCAGGTGCGCCATGCGCATGGCCTTGGCCGTTAAATACCCCTGGCTGTGCTCGCCGCCCTTGATGATGACAGGCAGACGGCCCTCCACGTCTATAGATAACTGGCTCAGCAAACGGATTTTGCGCGGGTTGTTGGTGAGCAGCCGAATCGACTTGATGCCGAGGTCTTTCAGGATCGCCTGCACGGGCTCGTACGAGCGGTAGTCGTCCTTGAAGCCGAGTACGCGGTTCGCGTCCACGGTGTCGAGCCCTTTCTCCTGCATCGAGTACGCCTTGATCTTGTTCGCGAGCCCAATGCCGCGCCCCTCCTGCGGCATGTAGATCACCACGCCACCGTGCTTTTTCGTGTACTCCTTGGCGAAATTCAGCTGCTCCTTGCAGTCGCACTTGAGCGAACCAAACACCTCGGACGTGAAGCATTGGTCGTGCACGCGCACGGGCACACCCGACTTGCCCTTCACGTCGCCCGAGATCATCGCGATCGGCTCGCATTCGCGCAACGAGCCTTTCGAGCGGTACGCGCGCACGCGGAACACACCTTCGGTCGTCGGCAGCAGCGTCTCGGCCACGAACTCCGTCTCGATGTCGTCCCCCAGGCACGTAAGTCCCGGCGCGTCCGGCCCGACGCCGTGCGCGTCGTCGTGCTCGAGCTCCAGCACGGCCTTCTTGGACTTGAGAGACGTGTCACGAGTCATTTGTGTGGATCTGTGTAGCTCTTGGTTCGTGTGTAGCTCTTGGCTCTTGGTTCGACAGAGGAAGGACGGTATTGTACACACCACGCACACTTGCAGCTCGCTTCCAAAGAGAGAGAGGGGGTCAAATGCGCCCTTAAGCAGCAGGCAAGTGTCGTCGAAGCGCGCGCGTATTGGACGGGCCTCTGGCTGCTGCTGGAAGTATAAGACTGCGCTTTGTGCGCCGCCGCCAGCGGAAAAATGTGTGTTCACGTTGGTTCCATAAAGGAAAATTGGGTCTAGGCCTCCCTTAAATGTGTTTTGGGAGGGTATCAGATATCGCAGTGATTACGTAGCCGCTTCTCGTCTATGTGACTTGTTTGAAAAGTGAAACGGCCCGAAGGAGGATCGTGCATGATTCGCTTGAAAAGGATATCATTTATCAGAGTACCTGTCCAAGCCGATACCTGTCCAAGTCGATACCAAAGCGGCCGCAATCGAAGCACTTCCAAAATGCTTGCCGCCTTTTTGGGACACACCACCATAATCACAATTTCGGCAGGAGACGATGACGAGTGATGGCAACCGCGCTGATTGGCCCGAGGAACAAGATCGCGTCAACCTGCTTCAAGCAGGTCCAAGCTCCGAGCTCCGACCTCTCGCGGTGCTGCGGCTGTAATCAGGAGCTACGGAGCAGATGAGCGCCATCCGCTTGGGCTGCTGGTTGGCTGCTCGGCGGCATATCTCGCTCTGTTGCAGATGCGTCAGGTTGGATGGATGGTCGCACCACATGCCGAGCACGAGTGGTTGGTGACGCTTCGCGCTGCTTGGTGCATCATCCATCAGCTCACTCGCGGTGCCGCGTCTCACAAATGAGGTTATCATCGTGTTGAATTGGACCGGAGGCAAACGTGTCTTTCTTTACCAGGCCGCTAGCGTTCGGTGGGTGCTTGCTGCGCGGTGCGTCCGCGCGGCCGGCAATGAACGTGGCTAGTTCCATACGCCGTGGAAGTTGTAGTCCGGCACCACTGCGAGCTGCCGCCGGAGCAGCCAACCAAAGAGCACGCTCGGTGCTGCACCGAACGCGAACACCAACACGCCGATGACAGGGTACTCCTTCACTTCCAGCAGCTCCCACGCGCCAAACGCCAGGTAACACGCCGCGAAGAGCACGAGCACGACGCGGTTCATCTGGATGAGGCGGGTGTGGCCCACGTAGAGCCCGCCACCGCCGATTAGCGTTGCCACAGTGGCCACAAAGTGAAAGTCCAGCGCAATCTTCTCGCGACTCGACATCGTGCGCGCGTCGCAGGCTTGGAAGCACGGCCGCTGCAGCACGAGGATGCCGATCGCGAGGCAGTAGACTGCCAATAGCAGATTGAAAGCCACGAGCCAGCCGCGCAGGAACACCAAGTTGGTCACCAATGCCATCGGTCCATCCAGTTCTCGAATGCGGCGCGTGTCGACCGGAAGATTTGTCGGATCGCAAGCTCAGACACCACGCTTTCGCTGCTTGGGCCATCAAAACTTTCCGATCCGACGAGGAGCTCAAAAGAAGTCAGCTCCGTCATCGAGCTCTTGGCTATTTTTAGCCCCAAGATGGCTACATTGGATCTATTTCTGGAAAAGAGTTCAGCATCAGCAGAACTATTCCGAGTGAGCTCTCGCAATGGCCCATAGCTACGTGACGCGCCACGTCTCCAATCATTTCCATCCTATCGACCCTCGCAACACGAAAAAGAGAGAGACGCCATGAGCATGCTGCAGGTGTTCATCAACGGCCCGCCTGGCGTGGGCAAGACGACGCTCTCCAAGCTGCTTTGCGCCGAGCTGCGGCTCGAGTCCGTCTCGACGGGCGACCTGCTCAAGGACAACATCGCGCAACGCACGGAGCTCGGGTGCATTGCCAAGCAGTGCATCAGCAGCAAGGTGCTCGTGCCGGACCACGTCGTGATCGACATGGTCGCCGAGAAAGTGCTCGAGTGCAACCTGCGCGACCAGGGCTGGGTGCTCGACGGCTTCCCGCGCACGGTCGACCAGTGCGCGGCGCTGCGGCGCAAGATGATCGCACCGGCCGTCGTGCTCATCCTCGAGCTCCCCGAGCGCGAGTGCACCAAGCGCATCACCGGCCGGCGCTTTGATGGCGTCACGGGCAACATCTACCACCTGCCCAACGTCACGCCACGCGACGCCACAGTGCTCGCGCGGCTCACCAAGCGCAGCGATGACACGTCGGACAAGCTGCCACCACGCTTCGAGGCGTACCGCACGTACGGCGAGAAGACGAACGCGCTCTTCAGCGGCGTCTCGCACTACATTGACGCGTCCAAGAGCCCCGAGGAGCTCTTGGAAGACGTGCTGGCGCTGCTGCACTCGATCCGTCCCGGTGGTGGTGGCAGCAGCAACAACAGCCTCAATGGGGGAATGGCAGGATTGACGATGCGAGGCAACCAGCTCCAGCAGCAGTACGCAGGCGGTGTGCAGGCGGCACTGCCACCACCAGCAGTAGCACAGAAATGCCAGCAACAGCAGCCATCAAAGAAGCACATCGCACCGCAGAAGATCGAAGAAGAGGAAGACGAGGATGGCGAGGACACCATGAGCGACATGCAAGAGTACAACTACAACTGCGATGATGATAACGAGTCCATCTCGTATTCCCACAAGCAACTACAAGAGCCACAGAGTGCTCCGGGGAGCCAGAAGCAAGCCTTTGAGGCTCCGATCTCCAGCGCACCAAGCAACAACAACAGCGAGGAGCTCCCATCGTCATCTGTCCCTGTCGCTCTCACTGCTGTCGCGGCAACTGTAATCCCCAATGAGCTGCTGGCGCACGGCGTGGACATGGCCAAGTTCAGGGACATGCTGCTTGACGGCTTTGAAGTGCTCAAGCACGGCCGCCGTGGCAGTCCGCACGCGCGCCTGATCTTCACGGACATGGACTTCAAGCGCGTCTTCTGGCAGAAAGTGGTCGCCAAAGACAACGGCAAGGCGAAGAAAGCCAAACTGGACCAGAGCCTCGTGCTCGCCGACGTCGTGCAGGTCGTGCGCGGCATGAAGACCGAAGTGCTCAAGCGCACGGGCGACGTCGCCAAGTACGAACGGTACCTGTCGCTCGTCGCGGACGACCGTACATTGGACATGGAGCTCCCGAGTGACTCCACCTGCGAGTTCCTACTGCGCGGCTTTGACGTGCTGCTCCATGGCGGACGATAGGATAATAACAAGTACGAGAACGACATGGTTTGACTCAGCAAATTGTATTTAAACAGATAAACAATGGACGGGTACCTTGGCTGTGTGTGTGGCCGGCCTACGAACACAAGACATGGCGCCCCAATTGCATGAAGAGAAAGTGACGAGATGGACTCCTTTGACAGACTGTTTGTTAGTTGAGGCCGTTGGTGAAGCGCAGGTACTCCTTGCCGGACGGAAGTGCCTTGACGTTGACGTCCGGGAAGAGCGACGTGGCCTCGTCGACCGAGATGTTGGCGGCCACGCACACGGGCTCGCCCTTCTTCCAGTTGGCCGGCGTCGCGATCTTGTGGGTTGACGAGAGCTGCAGCGAGTCGAGCACGCGTAGGATCTCGACAAAGTTGCGACCCGTGCTCGCCGGGTACGTGATCGTGAGGCGGATCTTGACCTCCGGGTCGAGCACGAAGAGCGTGCGCACGGTGAGCGGGAGCCCGGCCTTGTCGAGGTCGTCCTGCGAGAGCATGCCGAGCTCGGCCGCAATCGTGCGCTTCTCGTCGGCGATGATCGGGTAGTTGACCGTCTCCTTGGAGAAGGCTTCGATGTCCGTGATCCACTTCTTGTGCGACTCGACGTTGTTGCACGAGAGCCCGAGCAGCTTGACGTTGCGCTCCTTGAAGACGCCGGCGTTGTCGAGACGCGCGACCTCTCCCAGCTCCGTCGTGCAGATGGGCGTGAAGTCGTCCGGGTGCGAGAAGAGCAGCCCCCACGAGCCCTCGAAGTAGCTCAGCAGCGAGCTCTGCGTGCCGTCGCTGGCCGAGAACGGCAGGTCCGGAAGCTGGTCGAGCAGCGTGATGCCCTTGACGTTGCGGGTGGCAGCGGCCATGGTGGAGAGGAGAGTGGTGGGTAGTGCTTGGGGGGGGGGCTTGTCGGGGAGCGTGCGCTTTGCGAAGTGAGCTCTTCAATGCGGAAAGCGCAAAAGGCAAACGGGTTTTTGGCTTCAACAAGGAAATGCTGCTTTGGAATCCTTCCAGACTATTATAATGGTTATGAATAGAAAAGTGCTGAAAATTGATCATATGCAGGTCCAAAACACATGCTGTTTTTGAGTAAGTAAGACATAAAAAGGTTTATCAAGTAGACAAAGGTAAGAGTAAAAGTGAGTGGCATCGTACCGTATTTTGCTCCTCTCCGTAAAAAACTCCAGCAATTACGAACATCGCGCTTGGATTGGCTAGTAAACTATACTCTGGAATACATTATAGCCAATCAAACATCCACATTTACCACGGCGATTGGTGACTTTTCAAAGCGCTTCAACCCATTCGCGTTGGCTCTGTTGCGTGGGATCCGCTGTGGTTTGCCTGCAGCACCATCCTCCTCCTCACTGTGCAGCTGCGACTGAATGGGTCAGTTGAATGGCATTTTGACTGTTTGCGCCATGCGCTCAACAGGCTCACGATGGTCGAAGCGCGTGGTGCTGCTTGGGCTTCTCCGTGAAGGCTTTTATCAGAGTCCGCTGCGTTGCTTCAGCATTCGCCGAGCTGACTCTCTGTCATTTTCACTGTCATTTTCACTCAAGCGGTCTTGATCTGCTATAAAGGGAGCAGGCATATTTGGCGGTGCATCTTTGGGCGATGGTGCCCTCTGCGGATTACTGTACCCATGTGAGAATCTCGCGAGCGCTATATCACGAGCGCTGGACTGAAACAGCAGCAGTAGTGCCTATTTTGTGCGTTTCTTGTGCCTTGTGCTGGCCTTTGTGAATTGCGTTATGCCGGCGCTTCAATGTCAGTGTCCCTAGTGTCGACTTCAAACAAGGGACACAATCGGTACACTGTACCGAATCAGCATCGGCCGTTTACTTATTTCGCTCAAAGTATTCGACACTTCCAACAAAGGAGTGCGTGTCCTATTGTCGTCGTTTGTGAAGATGCAAAACGTCCATTTGAGAAAAGCGCCACGCTCCATAAGCCACAGAGTCGCCTCGCTCCGTTTGTCCACCGCACCAGCACCAGCACCAGCATGGCGTCCACCACCACCGCTACCTCTACGACCGTGCCGCAGGATGACGTGAGCGCGATGCTCGGCGTCGCGATCGCCGCAGCGAAGCGCGCCGGCGCGCACATGAAGGCCCACCTGAGCTCGGCGCGCGTGGAGAAGACCAAGTCGAACAAGGACGACCTCGTGACCGTGGTCGACAAGCAGTGCCAGGACCTGGTCTTCCAGACGATTCAGGAGTCGTTCCCGACCCACGAGTTCCTCGGCGAAGAGGACGTGCAGCCCGGCAGCGAGGCATCGGCGCAGGCGCTCCGTGAGCTCGTGAACAAGGAGTGGCTCTGGATCGTCGACCCGATCGACGGCACGACCAACTTTGTGCACAAGCGCCCCGCGAGCGTCGTCTCGGTCGCCTGCGCGCACAAGGGCGACGTCGTCGTGGGCGTGATCTACGACCCGTACCGCGACGAGATCTTCACAGCGCAGAAGGGCCACGGCGCGCACTGCAACGGGACGCCTGTGCACGTGAGCGCCGAGGCGACATTCTCCGAGGCGCTCATCGGCTTTGGCATCGGCACGAAGGACAGTGTGCGTCTCCCGATGCTCGACTGCGTGCGCGAGTTCTCGGCAAAGTGCAGAGGGCTGCGTCTGCAAGGCGCGGCCGCGCTCGAGCTCTCGTGGACGTGCTGCGGTCGCCAAACGGTACGTGCTTGTATTAATTTATTTGCTGTGCTGTTGATATGGCTTGCTGGCTTTGATTGCCATGTAGCACGAATGCTCAATCCCTGGTTGTATGCTCATGTTACTGTCTACGCTTGCAGGGCTTTTATGAACTGGACCTGAACTCGTGGGACGTTGCTGCGGGCGCTCTGCTCGTGAAGGAAGCCGGTGGCGAGGTCTCCGACAGCGAGGGCAAGCCGTTCTCGCTGAGCACGCGCCACATCGTGGTCTCAAATGGCGTGGGCGACATCCACAAGACGCTGATAGAGCTCATCGCCAAGGCCGACGCCGCCCAGGTGCGCAAGGCGTAAGGTAGCAGACGAGCAGCTCCAGTTTGTAGCTGCTGCATGAGAACAAGAGAAAAATAGAGAAACAGGACAGCAAATCAGACAGTCATTGGCGATTGCAGATCAGACACCGCTTCAGCAAGAAATTTTCAACATGAATTGCGCTTGTGCCCAATCATCTCGTGACGTGTCATTTTGATTCGACTTTTTCAAGCCCACGATTGCGTTTTGACTGAGCAAGCACTAAGTCGACGCGAGTCAGTTTCAGGTGCTGAATCGTCTGGTATTCGTCCTAAATCGACATGTTCCCTTTCAAAATGTTGGTATAATTTGTTTCTACTGTAGTTCAGTTTTTCACTTTTTTTTCATTCGCGCTTTCGAGGGAGCTGCTGGGAAGACGTAGCACTCATTATTGACAAGAAGCAGTGAGCATGGCGTCCGTCGAGCCCTCCGCGGCGTCACCGAGCGCGAACACGTGGTTCTTCATGTGTGGTCCGCTTGCAGTCAACGTCTTCGTCCTGGGGCTCGCGTGGAACCTGCACGTGTTCAAGAAACACGAGTTCGCGCTCGACAAGGTGCTCGACATGCGGCGTGACGAGATCCCCACGCCCATGGGCGTCGCGCTCTTCGGAGTGCTGCTCACGGCCATCCAGATGACAATCTTTGGCGTCGAGGCCATGCGCCGCGGTGACGCGTTTGGCGTCGATGAAGTGCGCATGGAGCTGCTGCTGCTGCTCTACTGCACGTGCGGCGCCATGCTCCTGCTCTGCCCCTTCGACGTGCTCCATCTCAAGTGCCGCCTCTTCGTCCTACGGCGCATCGGTAAGGCTTTATACTTTAAACAGCAGGTAGATGTGTCAGTGGGTAGGTGACTTTACTAACGGCGTGTGCGTATTAGGCCGCTGCCTCTGGCCGTTCCAGTACTTTTCGCTGCAGCTCCCGCCGCACCCGACGCCGTTCATCGAGGTGTTCCTGGCCGACGGCCTTACGTCGCTCTCCAAGTTCATCCAGGACTCGGCGGTCGCGATGCTGCTGCTCTCGATCTCCTTCTCGCAGGACGTCGACGACCTGCGCACGTCCTACGTCTCCAAGATGAAGCAGTCGCCGCTGCCCTACTTTGCCGCCAGCGCGCCCTACATGTACGTGTGTAATACTGCTGTCGCATTTAGACCATTTCCAACGGCGAGCTAACTTAGTGATGGCGTGATGTAGCATCCGCGCCACGCAGTGCCTTATCTCGTTCCAGCGCACGTCGAGCGTGAACGATCGCTTCCTGCACCTGCTCAACACGCTCAAGTACTGCTCGAGCCTGCTCGTGATCTCGGTCGGCGCGTACCCGCAGATCATGGGCCAGGGCTCGTCGCACAAGAGCAGCTTCTTCCTGTTGTGTGCGGTCTTTAACTCCATGTACTCGTTCCTCTGGGACGTGATCATGGACTGGGGGCTCGGCCAGCCGAACCTACCCAAGCGCGTCAAGTTCCTGCGCCACCAGCTGCTCTACCGGCCGCGCAAGCTCTACTACGTCGTCATCGTCGTGGACTTTGCGCTGCGCATCCTCTGGGTCACCAAGTGGTGGGGCTGGACGCACTACGGCGTGGACTTCAAGCTCATCTCGCAAGTCGCCGAAGTCCTACGCCGCATTGTCTGGAACTGCCTGCGCGTCGAGTGGCAGTGCATCAAGCTCGAGATCCTCGGCAGCAAGAAGCTCTCGGAGGACAGCATGGAGCTCGAGCAGAGTCTCGACAGCATGCCGCTTATGGACGAGGACTCGACCGAGAGCGACGAGGACCGAGACGGCGCTTTGGCGAAAAAGAGCGGGGCTATTAGTACACGAGAGAGCGACGAGCGCCACCAGATCACGACTTCGACAGAGAACAAGGACTCGAGTGCAGCCACGACCCACCACCGCAAAGGCACGAGTCCGAACGCGAGCTTTGCAGGCGAGGAAGAGGCCATGGACCTGCTCCCAGGCGACCAGGTTTGAGTGAATACGCATACAAGGAGAAATTTCAAAGCATGTGTCCGTCCATCCATCCATACGTCCATAGAAAACTTACAGTAGGTACCAACTAATCGATCCCATTCACTGCGTCGTCCATACCACTTGCCATCGCATTGTCACTCACGTTGGCTCTGTTTGTTTTTTCTTCTAATGCACGTCGGCGCTCTCGACGCACTTCTTGAGCGGCGAGAGCGCGGGGCGCAGTTCGCTCGCGAGCGCCTGCAAAGCGCCAACGTGCGCCGAGTTGGAGGCCACGAGCGTGATCACGAGCGGCGAGTCGTTGATGTGGATGAGCACGACGTTGTCGAAGAACGACGTCACGGTCTTCACGGCGCCGAACTTGAGCTTACCCACCTGTGTTAATAACACATGAGTCAAGTGTTAATAGTGCAAACACCAAGAGCTCATTTAGGAATGATGGTGCGTACCTGCTCGGCAGCGGCGGCAAAGACCGTCGGGAGCACCGTCTCGGCGTAGTCGTAGGCGAGCGTCGTCTTCTCTTCGTCTGCGAGCACTATTACAAGGGCAAAAGACGCACATTACATTAGCGAGCCAGGTCTAAATGAAATGCATCCATGTATTTATGCGCTCGTTACCTTTGAGGAGAGGGACACCTTCGGACGTGCACACGAGGATCGCTTCCAGCGTCTCAAATCTGCACATGCCATCGACATATACAACGTGTACAGACTATTAGCAGTAGCACTCTTTGGCTCATGCAGTTTGAGCCAATACGAAGAGGGAAAAGAAGAGAAAAGCGTGAGCGCACCTGTCGAGGACCGTATTGAGCTGCTCGATCAGCACGGGGCTCTACAGAAAAGAAGACGACGCAGCGACGGCAGCATACAAAGCACGAGTGTGAGGTCGCCAGCAACGTCAGCTACGCTCCATGAATGCCATAGGCAGACGCACCAGTTCCGCTGCGCCTGCCAACATCTTGCTTTCTTGTGTGTTATCATGGCGAAGAAAATGCGGAAAAAATGAGTGAGGGTCTTCTATTCAGAAAACAACAGTATTCCACATCCAATATCGTCCAGCATGAGCATGGGCTTTACGATCCCTTGCTCTTATGGCTATGTCTCCACTCGTAAGGCAATAGATATGCAACATGGCGTGTTGTACGAGTGTTTGTTTTCTATTGATTCTTATTTCTCCTGACTGCCTGTGGCGTAACGCAACGCCATGCGTCCTCATCCTCCCCTCGTGACGACAACTTGCCTGGCTGTCTGCGTGCACGTCTACATCTGGCGGAGCGCCTCCTCCTCCTCGTGCTCCAGTCGCATGGCCTCCTTGATTGCTCGCGACTCGGCCTCGACCCACTCGTCCTCAATGTCGCTGTACTCCTCGGGCGGCGCGAACTCGATGCCGCGCATCTTGGCGAACTTGTCGAGGAAGCGGTGCGACTCGACCTTGTCGTACTTCTCCGTGAGCATCGCATACGCGTCCTGCTCCGGCACGCCGTGCTCGATGAGCGTGAGCTGCTCGTCGGCAAACTCGTACGCGGTCTCGCCGTCCACGAGCCCCTTGCGCTGCTTCATATATAACTCGGCGAGGCGGTCCTGCGGGAATGTGATGATCGGAAGCTTGTCGCGGTCCTGGCGCGGGATCGGTGGCGGTGGGAAACGATCCACAAGCGCTACCCAGGACGGGCGGCGCATGCCCCCGTTGCGCGACAGGCCCTTCACCTGGCGGATGATGTCCACCGACGCTTTCCGTGCGCGGCCCATGGTCGATAGTCGAGATGCTGCCTTGTGTGACCAAAGACGCGTGAGCGAGTGGAGGGCGGAGAGCTCTCGAGAAGTACAGTACTCACTCACTTTCGTCTCTATTAAATAATTAATGTTGTTTAAGATGTCAAACTCTTTATCTGATTTTTGTATCAAACAATAGATCCTGAGATCGTTGAAATTTACTTGACTGGATCGGAGGATTATCTTGATTTTGTAAAAATCAGTCTAGCTTTTGCGCTCTATTACCCTCTATTACTTGGAAGTGATTGGAAAACAATGCGTCATACAAACAGTAGCTTTCGAAACCTCATCAAACCTGTTTAAAATATAAGGGGCAAGTCAGACATTCCTTGATCAACTTCGGTTGTGCGGCGCCTGGAAGCACATCTATCTGCCTGAAGCACGTGTTGTAAAGACCAGATCTCCGCCCTGAGGTTCTCAATCGAAGAATAATGATTGATTCCTAAATGAAGCAATGCTATGATCGCTACTCGCTGCACTGCGGTGACGGAATACTGCATCCAACAATGAAGATCTTGATCTAAAGGTGCAGGATGGGAGTTCAGGTCTGCACTTGCTCTACAGCATCTTGCGAGGGAATGACACGACGCCCTTCCTGGTCCTGCTGTGATCTTCTGGGCTCAATTGAGTCTCACCAACACGCACGCAGGCTTGTCTTCGCCTTCACGCTGAGACCTTCCTACAAGTCGCTTTCCCCATTGTTTGCTGGTCATCGAAACAGCACAGAATGCTTAGAGACGCGCAATACTCTGCACCAGGTTTGGTCAGCAAGGCGAATCGAACTTTTGACAGCAAAGCACACGACACAAACACTGACGCCAGCTATGCGACATCAAACGCTAGCTCCGGCACCCTGGTATGCTTCCATGCTCACCTCAGCTTGCCCACGAGATCACCTGACGAAATCGCAAGTCTGCGCTGTGCTCATTCGGCCCCATTGCAGCTGGTCTCGTTAAGGAACCCAGCTCGGTCACCGCTCAACACCCACTCATCCGTCCGCGATGCTCGACCCAACACGACCGCACAGCTCCCATCACAGACGACGCATCTTACGCTTGCAGTGACCCCTCTCGCCCTAGAGAAACAGAATGAACACTGTTAGCAATCCTCTCAATCCTCTCACGAAAGCGTGGGAGTCAGTAAAGCAGGACATTTCTTACCTTGTTGCTGCCCTGTGTTGCGCCGACCGATCTCAGCGATCCCGCGGTTCTTGCGAATGCACTTCCAATACGCCAGTGCAGATCCTCGAACCTTGGCAACGTGAGAGAGTGAGTTCGAATGCTCAGATCTTGGAATTATCGATCATTTGCTACCGCTGGCAACCGCAGCATCGGCCGGGGCGCAGCGCTGCATCGTCTCCAATCCACGCTCACTCTGCAATGGTGGCCTGGCTGGGATTCGTACCCCACTGCTTCCGTCGACTTCGCCGGCTCGCTCTTCATCGCTCGAGCTGCCTCCACCGGGCCAACCGCCAGCATGTGAAGCTAACGTCTGGTGTCGTTCTCCTCCGCTGGATACGCAGAAGGAATTGGGGATGGCAGTCTGGAAGTCTTCAATTGGTGTCGTTGCAACCAGTGACGATGAGAGGCGATACGCATTGAGCAACGCCACGACGTCCTGCTTCTTTACTCGAATCCGCTTCGCCTGGAATGAGTGCAGTTGATTCGAGCTCATGTGTACATCGCTTCGCTTCGGATAATTCGGCCTATGCACACATTCGAGTTGCTCCGCCTTGGCGCATTGTTGACACTCCGCCTGGAAGAAATCGTCGCAATGGTCACGCATGCAGCCCGAGACATGTTCCCGACGCCCGTGGCCACGAAGCGGTCCGGGTGGTTGGCCACTTAGAACAGCACGAACATCGACACTGTCAGCCAGAGACCGAAGCAAATCGAAATGATGAACTCCTGCTTCAGTTTCCACGAGTCCGACAGCGACGACGCCTTCACGCTGTCCTTGGATATCGTCGGGATCGTGCTGTTGTTTCAGGATTGCGAGAATCACCACTAAAGAGTATCGGGAAGTACCCCTTCCACGCCACGGTCAGTATGCCGAACGTGAACACGTTACACACAGTCATGGCGTAGTTCTTCGTCCGCAAGAAGATCTCGCGCGGCATGCAGATGGCCGTGATGATCACGTCCAGACCCGGGGACACGTAGCAGCGGCGCGTGCGGCGTCAGTGGTGTTGTCCACGGCGACCTGCGCGGGCGCGTCGTTCACACCGTCACCTGTCATACCCACGACCTTGTTTAACGACCTGCACGTGCATCATGATCTCAAACTTGCTCTCCAGGATGACCTGCACAAAACCGTCCGTGTCGTAAATCATCTACGCGAGGTCCACGCCCAGAGGCGGAGCCTTGTTGAAGGAAGAAATGTCCAGGATGTCGGTCGGCATCTCCAGCTGATGGTACATCTCGATGGCGATGGCGCGCTGGTCACCAGTGATTATGTTGACGGCAATGCCGAGCGCCACAGTAGATAAAATGGCACACACAATAGTCAGATTCAGATCAGAACGCTTGATGCCTCTGATTCATGAACAAACTCACATTTTTTCTTCCCATACGCACTCAACAGCACTCACCAAAAGCATCACTCGAGATCACCGCGTTGACTGGAACAGGTTCGATGAGAATGGCACTGGGTAGCAACCAGGAAGCAGGAATTGTGGCCTCGGCAACTCTGTAAAACGTCGCTGTATCAAGTCGCTTTTTTCCGTTCACCACTGGGCTGCGTCCAGCGGTATCCGCACTGACAGCGCATTCGCTCCGCACCACCACCGTAGTTGTTCACACTGGAATTCAGGAGCTCAACTGCGCGAGAAACTGCGCCATCGTTCACGGTTACTGCGACGAGCTCCACACTGTTGATAGCTCTCCATTATAGCAGCTGCGAAGAGTCTGCTCCAGATCGGCGACGGACTCTGGAGTGCTACAGTACTGGTCTGCTGCGCTCGACCAGGCGTCGAAAGGATTCGCTCACCTTCGTTCTGTTGCTTCACATGGGGAAGATGATAGTCAGTCGTTAAACAGAAAGTGTCATAATTCGGGGAAATCAAGCGTGTCACTCGAACGCACCTCGAGAGCTCACCACACTGCTAACAAACGCGCTCGCAACTCGCATACCCGAAGAGCTCCGTTCTCAAGCATAGCGACACGCACGACATTGTTCAACCAGACAAGCACTCGAAGCTTCCACGTCGCTGTCCGTTGTGACCGCAACTGCACCGTCCCACCAACACCTCACTGTACGCCACGCTCGCACGCGTCGCCATTCCCGTCGATTGCTTGCACTTGCTCCTGGAGCTGCTTCACAACGCGCGGTCCTCATGGTAACAGCCTCCAGGCGAGTAGAGTACTTCAGCCTGCATTGACACATCTCTTCCCGCGATCAGCAAATCACCATTGATGCCCATGAAGCCTGTATTCTTTGAACAGCGGAGGTTGTCGTCACTGCCACACGTCTCCACCGCCACTTCGCAACTACGCTCGTGTACGAGAACCCGTTCGCAATACGTGTCAACACCACTCGCTCGCTCGCCAGGAAGAGGAAAACAGATGGCAATTCTTCCTGTGACGCCTGTTCCATTCACTGCACTACTCTTCGCGTAGAGCCTCATACGACCAACAGCAGATGCATTAGTCCACACTGTTGCGCTGATGGGAAGGGCTAGCAGAGGCGCACGCGGCTGAGTAGCTGAATTGTCAACTGGCTCACACGTAGACGCCACTCCACCATGTGAGCAAGGCTTCAGAACGCCCCACTTAGCATCATGAGCCTCCACCATCCGTTCACCAGCCACATGTCCTTGACGAACTCCGCTTGCTGCATCACCACGAGTGCTGCGTGCAACTAGCGATCACACGAGGCCCCGCACCGCTTGTGTGTCTTGAACAGGCTCGTGAAGGCGAGCACGCTGAGCTGCTGTGTCGTTTACTGGGGCCGTGCTGTAAAGTTGGTGCAACGCCCGAGTCTCTTGTCGTAGGAGGACGCCACTTGAGATCTGTAGCAGACACACGTTGTGACCATCATTGCACCATC
The DNA here is from genome assembly GCA_023334035.1 of Globisporangium okanoganense. NCBI lineage: Eukaryota > Oomycota > Peronosporomycetes > Pythiales > Pythiaceae > Globisporangium > Globisporangium okanoganense. The sequence continues at coordinate 13,143 of JAASFY010000048.1, read as the reverse complement.
TCGCCAGCAATCCGTCTGGACGCCACACGTCGCACCGTCATTCGTCATTCGCACTGTCGGACGCAGTCTCAATGTATCGCCGTCTTCGTGCACAGCCCTGCGCTGTCCCCGCTTTCTCGTCAGAATTCAGCACGCGCTCCAAGAGTTGCTGCATGGCGTCTACCGCAAGAATATCCGTTCGTGATACTTGCCATCGCCACTCGCTTGTAAATCCTGTTGCTTGCTCGCAGAGCTCCTCCTGCTGTACCATGCTCCATGTGGAGCTTCATACAACCACCAGCAAGTCCACAAACAGTGTTGTGATGATGGAGAGAGCTCTTGAAGGTACACCCGCCACAGGAGCTGGATCGTCGTGTGGGTCACGTGTCAGTGGGCCTGAGACTGTGCGCACTGCTCGCACGCGAAGACGTCACTCCCTATCGCTTTCTACTGCTTGCAGGAGAACGCCTACGCTTGCTCTTCTCGTACGACGCTTGAAGCTCCCGATTGACCACGACGAACGCAACGACACTGGCGCTCTTGCGTTTGTAATTACAGCAACCACGCAGACTTGCGCCACGTCGCAGACTCTCTTCTCATGGCGTGTGTATATGCGACGAGCGCGTCGCCATCATAATACTCCACGTGGCGTCACGAGCCCCCAGCGTCTGCTCGTTCGCGCCATGTTGCTGGTGTTCAAAATTGTTTTTGAGCTGCTGTTTACTCAGCTCTGATTCGGAGTCATATCTGATTCGAAATCCTTTGTTTTTACTTCTATTTTAGCCAATGAAAACAAACTTTCACTTGACTGGACAGCGTGGATACCAAGCGAGCCCAGCAAAATGGGGCGCTCTTTTGAGCGGCTCTCGCGGTCGCACTCTCAGTTTTTGTAGCGAAACAACAACAGGAAACCATGGCTGACACCAACATCTACCTCCGCGGCACGCTTGACGGCCACAACGGCAAGGCCGTGACGGCGATCGCCACGACCCGCGAGAACCCAAACCTTCTCCTGACCGCGTCGCGCGACAAGTCGCTCCTCGTGTGGCAGCTCACCCACGACGGCGAGTCGTACGGCTACGCGCGTCGTCGCCTGACCGGCCACTCGCACTTCGTCGAGGACGTCGTGATCTCGTCGGACGGCCAGTTCGCGCTCTCGGGCTCGTGGGATGGCACCCTCCGCCTCTGGGACCTCAACACGGGCATCACCACGCGCCGCTTCGTGGGACACACCAAGGATGTGCTCTCGGTCGCCTTCAGCGCTGACAACCGTCAGATCGTCTCGGGCTCGCGTGACAAGACCATCAAGCTGTGGAACACGCTCGGTGAGTGCAAGTACACGATCACGGAGGAGGGCCACACCGAGTGGGTCTCGTGCGTGCGCTTCTCGCCATCGACCGCCAACCCGCTCATCGTGTCGGCCGGCTGGGACAAGGTCGTGAAGATCTGGAACCTCGCGAACTGCAAGCTCCGCACCAACCTCTTTGGCCACCAGGGCTACCTCAACACGGTCACCGTCTCCCCAGACGGCTCGATCTGCGCGTCGGGTGGCAAGGACGGCACCGCCAACCTCTGGGACCTGAACGAAGGCAAGCGCCTCTACTCGCTTGTCGCGGGCGACGTCATCCACGCGCTCGTGTTCTCGCCAAACCGTTACTGGTTGTGCGCGGCCACGACCTCGGGCATCAAGGTCTGGGACCTCGAGTCCAAGATCGTTGTGCACGAGCTTGTGCCAGAGGACGTCGAGATCCCTAAGGGCAAGTACGCCCAGGTCGCGCACCCAGTGTCGCTCGCCTGGTCGGCCGACGGCTCGGTGCTCTTCGCCGGTTACACCGACGGCTGCGTCCGCGTCTGGGCCGTCGGCAACTAAGTCTTTCCTGCTGCAGTCAGTCGTTCTCTAGGAATGATACTGTGCTTGTAAGGCAATGTCGTTGCTGTCGTAGCTAGGTTGATGATACTTTTTCGAGGGAGTGTTAGGATATTTTCTTTGCTAATATGAACTCACTGGAGTATTCGCTACAGTCAAACCAACTCTGTCATTGTGATTTTTTCGTTATTGTGATCTCATTATTTGCTGACGGATCGCCTCCAAGTGTTGTTGAGTCTGATCAAACAGACTCCCACAGGCTCTTTCGCTCTTTCCGCCTTGACGAGGTGGTACTCAGAGCTCAAAGGCGAGAATGCAGAGTCAACAATCAGGCTTCTGAGCTTCTGGCGTTGTGACCAATGCGAGTGAGCGGCAATCGCATCATCGTACAGACTTCTCGTCTTCAACACGCTTCCACAGACAGTTGGCCCCCACGTTCTTTCACGGCGTGGATGTTTATCTGGCCTGCTCCCTAAGAATGAGGACTTGGCGGCTCCTTCAGACTCGGCTCCTTCAGACTCGGCTCCAACGACTCGATGGACCAGCTAAGTGCATCCTGCCCTGGTGAATTCTCTGCAGGATCAGCCACGACCGAGAAGGAGCACACATGGAGAACACAAGACATTCAGGTTTAGGTTGAGAGAGGAATCCCTGTTGTCACATTGATCCAATTACTGACTCGCTGCGTCCATCCAGGGGGCCAAATCCAACGACATTTTTCCATTTTGCATGAGTTTGGGTTACCACACGAGGCGTCCTGCGGTCACGAGAAGGCCGAAGCCACTGCCACTGCAGGCCACCAGCCAGCGAGCAACGCGGCACTCGAGCGCCGTGGAAAAATGCGTCGTCAATAGTAGCGAAAAGTGATTCGTAGCTGCTGCTGAGAGCGACCGTAATCTACTTGAGCTTCTTCTTGATACGAAGCTGTGGCGAGTGGCCGCACTTCTTCTTTCTGCAGTTGGTGGCGCGAGGAGGGAGACGCGCGTAGCACACGCGGCAGATCTTCTTCTCGATGTTGGTCTTCTTGGCGAGCGCCATGAGCGTTGGCTCAATGGCACCACCACGAAGGCGGAGCACCAGGTGGAGGGTCGACTCTGTAATTTAAGAGACAATAAACAAAGAGTGAGCATGGCTGTATATGGAGAGACACTATTGAGAATATAATGGACGTACCCTTCTGGATGTTGTAGTCCGAGAGGGTGCGGCCGTCCTCGAGCTGCTTGCCAGCGAAGATCAGACGCTGCTGGTCAGGCGGGATGCCTTCCTTGTCCTGGATCTTGGTCTTGACATTGTCAATGCTGTCCGACGGCTCCACGTCGAGCGTGATGGTCTTGCCCGTAAGAGTCTTGACGAAGATCTGCATCTTTAACCTGCAGGATTTAAAACAAGTCATTGGTCAGCACGCCTTGCTCTTTCCAGTAAACCTTCTTGCGTAACGCCATCGCCACCACGCAACAACACAACAGCGCCAGCCATTGATTCTTCCATCCATCGCTCCATCGTTGATTCGGCTGCTGGTCACTGTTCTGCGCTATCGGTCTGCTGTTCACTTGATGAGCCACTGGTCACAGAAGCTGCTGCTGATCAAACTCGAGACTGCCTGTCGGATTGCATCCATACGTAGCTGCTGACTGCTGGGTCGTCATTTAATCGCCTGGTGAGCTGTTGCTGCTGGTCCTATCTGGAACGCGAGGAGGTAGGTGGATGGGAGGAATGGCTGCTGCTTTTGTATGCACGTGGTGGCGATGACGCAGACCCGAGTGCAGCCGCCCTTCCTCATAGGAACAAGCAGGCAGAGGCAGGCGGGCGTGACATGAATTTCCGCGGCGGGCCGTACCTTGAGGCTCTTTACTCTCTCAAAATGCGACTCTTTCCTCTTTGGCGGCCGGCGCGCTCCAGTGGTCCCGAACGCCCGTGTTTTCGAGCACCCACCAACCAATTCGCACTTACATACAAAAAACCAGTCAAAAAAATCGCTGCGTCAATTTCTACGGGCCACTCATTGAAAGTGCCGGTCCCGCTGCGTGACGGTTCATCCTCGTTTTCAAAAATGAACCGGTTCGCCAGCATCTTTAGTTTAGGCATCATCTGTTAATTTGGGTAATGACTTTCATAACTGCAATATTGCGAGTTCAGTTTTGCCTGCACAGAAAGCATACAAATCCAAGTCAATTGCTGTTTACCAATCTGAGATCTTGTTTGCGTGTTCATGTGCCACTCAAGCCCGTCACCACTTCAGTTCGAACTGCCATTTCGACGAGAATGGTGCGCCTTTCATTAGCGCAGCGGCGCGATTACTAAGGAGGACCTGCGTCCAACTGTGCGTGTTGAGCTCTGATCTCACGTCATGCGCATCGCCGTTAGAAATCAATCAAGGAAAGAAAGCAACGTGGCGTTGTGAAAGGTTGTGTGTGTCATGGCCATCTCCCCACACGTCGGTCGCGCTCATGGACTGCGCAAAGAGCAGGACAGTTCCCCATTTCCAGTCTGCCAGATACCCAACCAGCCGAGTGCGACTGACTGTCTGATTGCGCTCCAGCACCAGCACAGCAGCTTCAAGCTCCAACGCACCCACCAGCACACGGACACTAGCGCTCCAGCATTGAGCTCCAGCATTGGAGCTGCTCGAGTGCGGACCTAAAAGACCGCGAGAGAGCGTTCGTTGGTGCGCACCAGTCAGAGCTTCTGCGGTTTCGATTCGATCCGCCGCGCGCGTGCGTCGTCATCGTCACCGTCCGTCCGCAGGCGCGTCGACGTCGCAGTTCAACTCATCTGCTGCTGCGTTTGGATACAACGTGCGAACACTTTTTCTACCGGCAACGAAGAGTCCGTCACTGTCGAATTTTCCGCAACTACAGAGCTCCACACAGAATGCTCCATCGCCTCGTCGCGCGCCTGGACCTGCCGTCATTCCTGCCCAAGCCGGACGAGATCCTCGACGGCGTCCAGTGGCTGCGCGAGAACCCGGGGCTTGCGGCCGGCGTTATGGTCGGCCTCACGAGCTACTCGGTCGCCAAGTACTACCAGCTCGTGCCGGCATCAGAATCTGAAGACGACGACGAGGAAGCCGAAGACATGGCAGTGACCCGCGAGGAGATCGCGCGCTCCATCTCGGCGATCCAGCTGGGGCTGCTCAAGGTCGGACTGCACGGCGCCGCGTCCTCCGACACGGTCGACAGCCTCGACCCGTCCACAGGAAGTGCATACGGACTGCGGTCAAGGGCGAGCAGCGTCTTTAAACCGCTGGCAGAGGTGTGCATTGTGCTGTCGTTTTGGGTGTTGTTACGGGAAAACCCAAGCCTGACGAGCCATTGCTTGTTGTTATGCTTTATAGGAGTCGCATGCTGAAGAGCTCGAGGCCGAGAAGTGCGACTGTGCGTCCGGGAGCCACGTGAACGCTGACGGTGTACCGAAGGCGTGCTGCGACCAGGACTGGGGCTGGTTCGTGCCCACGTCCCCGCGGCCCTGATCATCGTTTGGCTCTTTTGCTCGCGTGGGTGTGCAAGTAGGCACTGCGGCTCTCCTCTCTCCTTCTTAGAGCCAAGCATGAGACGAGAGCCGCAGTTAATGCCCCACTACACACCAGACAGCAGACCACATGACGGCATCCAGCTCGGCAACTGCATGGACTTGATATTTAACCACTACCAGTTGCGTTCTTCTACACAAGTATACCAGTCTAATTAATCTACAACTTACAGTATTCGATGTTGTGTGTGGAGCTCTTCAAGGTGCAACCTGTGTCAACCAACCATCTCAACAACTTGCTGTGTTTGTCAGAAGTGCCTCTATCTATCACTTGACGCTTCCTTCCACTTGCTCAGGCTTGTCTGGAAATCAAGTGGTGTGGTGGTGAAGATTCAAGTTGCATCATTTTTTGTCCGATTTCTTACACCTTGTTTGTTATGGAAAATCGTGTCGATTTTGTTTTAAGAAAACGTGCAGATAACAGCGACGTGTCTTTATCAATTATGTTTTGAATCGACGTGCGGATAACAGAGACCTGCACATGTGGCCAACAACGTTTCCAGACAAGCAGCACCTTTGAAGCAGCAAGCAGCAATGGCGTACTTCCGCATGGGGATGCGCTTCAAGCTCTCGCGCGCCGCGGCGCGCGCCATGGCGCGCTCGGGCAACAAGCAGAGCAACGCCATGAACATCGAGCGCATGATCGAGAACGCCAAGCACAGATTCGGAGGCGCGGTGCGTAGCTGCTCGTGCGCAATTGCTTTTCATCATCTCTAATGCTTGACTGACGGAAATAAACTCCTTGTTCTGCATGTAGATTGGACGACCGCTGGCGGCGGCGCTCGCCAACATGGTGGACACTGGCGTAGTGTTCCACACAGCAGAGTACCTCTTCTTCAACGATGGAGAAGACGACGATGGCACGTAGGTGAACTCTAATTTGTCATGAACAGCTCCTTTTGCCTCTTTGTGTTGTGGTGGTGTTGGGAAAAACTGACGACTGAATAGTTAATGGCCCTTGCTCTGCGTGACTAGATAACGGCGGCCATCACTGACAAGACGACACCAGCCGCGTTCGTGATGGGAGAAGGCAAAGCAAAAAGAAGAAGACAACAACACACCCACACACAAGGAAGGAGAGCAGGCGAGACGCACCATTTTTTAAATGAAGGAAGCGATCGGCAGCCCATACAAGCGACGGCGACATTAGTAGTAGAGCGGTGCAGCATGTGATGCGATATAGAAAGCAGCGCCGTCGCTTGTGTTTCCAAGAAAAATAGACAGCGTGTATTCATTTGTTTCTCATGTTTAATTTCCTGGTCCTGCCTGCCTCCATCCATCGACGATTCCACCACATTTAGACCCATTAATCTTGATTTTTGTATGCCCAACAAGAATGCTTTTTGACACAAGCCACATTTGATTTTTGATCCTTTGCAGACGAAAAGAAGACGCGCAACAAGCACAAGCAACACCAGCAGCATGCCCTCTTCATCCACCACCAGCGCCAGCGCCACTGTCGTCGATGTGCCGCGCGTGAGCGAGAACTTCCCGCGCGTCCCTGCCGGCTGCGAGAAGGCGTCCGAATCGTTCTTCGCGTGCTTCTACCAGCACGGCAAGCAGCCGAGCGGCGAGAAGCACGCCGACATTGGCGACCGCGCGCTCGTGCAGTGCAAGCAGTCGGTCGAGGCCTACAACGCGTGCGTGGACAAGGCCATGAGCGCCACGCCCAAGAAGCTCTTCCGGGTACCAGAGGCCTACCGCGTGCGCGACGAATAGAATGCGAGAACAAGGATAGCCCATAGACACAACAAGACACGCCACGCAAATGCAGCAAGATAATGAGAGCTTGCTGCATTTGCGTGGCGTGATGAACGCAAGTTGGTAAATCCCAGACACAAGCAGCATGCCAATCTCAGCTCACTCAGACCATAATAACGACATCAGCAGCTGCAGTCATGTGAGCGAGCAAGACTGCCACGACACTTTGCATAGCGTGAATTATTGCTTTTTTTGAATAACATTTTTTAGGCATTTTTGCGCTTTATGGCTGGCTGAAGAGACAAAGAGAAGCAAGACAGCAATGCAGCGATAGCGAGCCAACTGTAACGATGAGCTCTCTCTCTCGCTCTCTTCTCGCTGCGTATCTCTCTCCATCTCTCACTTTAAGAGGGGGTAAAAAGCTCCAACGCCGTCACGTTTCCGAGCCTCGTCGCCTTCGAATTCTCTCCTCCCTTTTCACTCTTGCTAGCCCAACGCACTCACGGGGCTTAACCCTGGGTGTCCTTCTCCCAGTCGTAGTTGGCGATTTCGTCGTCGATCTCCTCGCTCACTTCTGGGTACATGGCGGCGATCTCGTCGACCGTGGTGTCCAGTGTCGTGCGGGTCTCCTCCATCAGGCCGATGAGCTCCTGCAGCTCCACGATGCGGTTCTTCGAGTCGGTCACCTTCTCGTTCAAGTCAGCGAACTGCGTTTAATAAAATAATAAAATGAAAACAGCATTAGACACCGATATCGTAAGCACTGATAGATATACAACAAGGTGGTAGGAAACGTACTAGCGCCTCAACAGTAGCCTTCTCGTTGACCTCCGACGTCTCGAGCTCCGCAGGCGTGATCGTTGGGAACACAATGTTCTTGTAGTTCTCCTACTCGTCGCCGAATATAAACATAAAACACATATGCCACGAGTTAATACGCTGGTTCCAAATAAACGGCTTCATACAAGCAATTCCATAAGGGGAGAACGAGCGGGGAGCCATAAATACAACAAGAGCTCCCGCAATATTGCTGCTGCCTCTCTTCCCCCTCATATTTATCTCCCCATACAATAGACAATATGCGCCATATGCACGCCAATATATACACGCATGCGCACCTCAAGAGCGTTGACGAGGTCCTTGTTCTTGATGATCGAGCGATAGTGGTCGAAGTCGATAGCCTCTGGCTCCTTGAGATACTCGCGGGCCTCGGCCTGGATCTCGCCATGCACGCTGCGGAGCGAGTCGAGGGCGGCGCGCGCGCGCGGGTCGGTCAGCTTGGTGGAGATGGCCTCCCAGTCGGTGGCGCGCTGGGCGCGGACGGCACTACGCACGATCTGTTGGCGGAGCTTCAGCATGGCGACGACGGCTTCGATAAGGGGCGGTTCTGGCTGTGTGTGTGGGGCGTAAGCTCTTCCTCGCCTTTGGTTTTCGAGCGGCTCCCCCGCCGCACGCGCTTTTTGCCTCTGATAGTGGATCATCCTGTGTAAATTAATGTAATATATCTAATTTTGTCAGCAAATGATAGTGCGTTTATTGTAAAAAACCTCTGAAATTGGATACAGCTTTTGAATTGTCCTAGTCTTCAATTTATTTGAGCTTCAAATCATAATTGAATTGAACAAGGAAATATTGTAAATATTTTTTGATCATCAAGTGATCGACACAACCAAAAAGACACGCACGGAAGGTGTGCGAACGAGAGAACCAGCAAGACAGCAGCGTCACCACCGCAACACCAGCAGCCTCTAGACACACAGACCACAGCAGCAGCAGCAGCAGCAGCAGCATGGAAGGAATGCGCCCATACGAGTCCGGCTGGGAGAAGATGAAGCGCCGAATGGCGGAGGAGCCGCTCGTGCCGCTCGGCTGCCTGCTCACGGCCGGCGTGCTCGTCGGCGGCCTGCGCTCGTTCCAGCGCGCAGCAGACGCCAAAACCCAGCAGCGATACATGCGCGCGCGTGTGGTCGCACAAGGTGCGACGGTCGTCGCCTTGGCGCTCGGATCCGTTTTGACGCTCAAGAAGAAGGACTAATCCCTGCAGCAGGATTAACGACATCCACCAATACAACATGACTCGACGACCGCTTGCTCGTGTGCCCAGCTGTGTTTCTTGTTGCATGTAGGCAGGACCGCAACGAGACTTGCACTTGGACTGAGCGCAGCGACAGTGGCACGATTGCAAGCAAGCTGCTCACGTGACTCGCGGAGATGGACGTTTAATTGCAACCGTAGTTGCACGAATAAAACCACAAGAGAACACCTAGCAAGATCCGTCACGACCGTGTCAGTAGCTACAGTCCATAAATAATTTGACGACCTCTCTGTGCTTGCAGGTATGTAGTGTGTTGCCATGATCGAATGCGCAGCTATTCCTTGATGCATGCTGACAACCAACAGCGAGAGTGACACGCATGCAAGAGAGCTCCATGTTTGTCTCGCCTAGATGGACATTCATTCGACAATGAGCCTGTCGTCCGCGCTCAGCAGCAGCACGAACACGACATACAACAAGCAACCAATAATAGAGCAGCACACGCAAGTAGCGCGACATTCTTCTGTCATTTCATTTGTTTTTTATAAAAAATGTTTTATTTGTTTGCTTTATAAAGACGCGCTCTTCCCGATCTCTTCTTCTGTTCTCGCTTCTAGGCCAAGAAGAACATGAAGAAGATCAGGAATACGAATAAAATAGCGGAGACCTTCAATGCCAGCATTCTATTGTTTGACAGGCTCGAAAAGTATTTGAGCAGCTCGTTCTCGCCCGCGCTCACACTCGCGAGCGTGTCGTCCACGTTGTCGTCGATCCTGTCACACGTCACACATTTGTACGCAACACAAGTTAGTATCCTGCACAATTTCTACAAGACACACCCACCAACTATTTTCATTCCATACCTTCGCACGAGATCTTCTTGTTCGTGGAGAATGGTCGCGAGGCGGCCGAACATCTGGCCGATGTCCACGATATGGCTCTCGATCTGCGACACGGCCTCTGCCCGCGACTCCGTGTAGTTCTGCTGCTCGGCGACGACCTGTTCCTGCGACATGGTCGAGATCAGCGGCATGATCTCGCTGCCTCCGTCCGAGCTCTGGATCCCATCTGGACGCGGCAGCGCATGTGCCAGGTTCACATCGTAGCCTGGGCGATTTGAGTTTGAGGTTGGTGGCGGCGGTGGCGCGCGGTTGTTCGTGAACGTCAGCGGCTTCCCTAACGCGCTGGACGCGGTCTTGCCGTAGCGCGCGCGCCGGTTCTGCTGCAGCTTCATGTTCTCCTGCCGCACCTCGAGAATGTCCTTGAAGCCCTTGGTCGTGACCATCAGATTGGACTTCATCAGCGACACGATCGCGTCGGTGTGGGTCGCTGCTTGTCGCGAGCCATTTGCGGATCGCTTACTGTGCATATATTCCTGCAGAAAAAAAAAAAAGAGGCGTCGCCAGACACAAACAGACAGAGGGAGCATCAACATCTCGGCAGCTAGAGATAGAGATAGATGGAGATCAGCACCATGGGCTTCATACCTGCAGGTTGTCTAGTTGGGCGTTGATGTCCGTGATATCCTTCTTCACGAGCGCGGCGAGCTCGTTGATCGCTTCCGTCGGGTCGTTGAACATGTTGTTCTGCCGAACCACTGCATTTTCATTCAATCACACACAGCCATCCACAATTTAAGCATTTCCAGCCATTCTCCCTTGCACCCACATACACATTACACATCATACGACAGCAGCATGGCAGGAACGTACGCTGCGTGAGCTGCTGCAGGCGCTTGGACGCCTGGTACACTTCCTTCGAGATGTCTGACGCCGCCGCATTGAACTGCACATTCTCCTGCACCGCATTGTGGACCACGATCTGCTTCTGTAATGCGCAATGAGGAACCATCGTAATAAAACATACATCACACATACACCACACGTCAGTGTATATGGCGTACACACTCTCGAACGAACTCCCTTGCTTCTCTGTTTTCCTCTTGTCTCCTTTCATGTGTTGTTGAATGTGGAGAAAGGGGGAGAGCCACCACGAGAAAGAAACAAAGCACAAAGAGTAACAGAAAGAGAGACGCACCTGCGCACCGGTGGCGGGCGAGGGCTTGTGTCGCTGCTGCGCAAGCTGCTGGCAGAGCTGCCGGAAGTCGGCCGTGCGGTTCTCCGCCATCGCCGCTCAATCGCTCCCAATATTCACGCGTGTGCTGCTTGCGTGTCAGAACTGTCCAGTTTCAGCAAGTTTTACTGAGGTACAGAAACTCCACAAAATGGTATAAAATTCGCTATTATTTTTATACCACTTTGCAGAGGTTTCATGTGTGAGTGAAATCGCCACCCACAAATTCTAATATTCTCTGCAAAATGGTAAACTTTTATTTTATGAGTGCTACCATTTTGCGCAGGTGGGGAAAATCTATACAAATGTCAAGTCGAAGGCGGCGATCGTTTTTTGTATTCTAAAATAGTCAAATGAGTAAATTACAGTTGTAGTCACAATGTACTTTCGTGTGCGGAGGTTCGCGAAACGTTTAATACAAACGTCAAGTCATAGCAAGCATATGTACGTCGGAGTAAGTAGAAACACATGTTGAAACACTTAGTAAGTTGTACTGGTTTATAAGTTGTAGGTTGTAGGTTCAACGGTCTGCTTCTTCTTTGTTGAGCAAAAGCGAGCAAAATCACGCACACAGGCACAAAAGCACACAAGAAGTACAAGAGCGGAATGGCTGAACAAGGACAAGGCGGGCGGGCGGGCGTTGATTCGGGCGGAGTTACGCGTCATGGACGTGGGGGCGTGGGCATGCGCGGGCCAAGGCTCCTGCCCCCTGCACCCAATGCGGACGCAACCCCGAATTCGAATTAAATGCACGTGAGGAGTGTACGGCTTTGAAGGTCGGCGATCGCGGATCAAGCTGAAACCCCTCAGGTAATAACACTATCATGAAGGCGATGATGTGTCTGAACTCGTACAGCTTGTTCTTGATTGTGGACGGGGACTTGTATTGGTGGGGCTCCACGGTATGCCACTCAATTCAACCGACTGGAGCGAGCGAGGAGCTTCGTTTCGAACACGATCAGCTGCAAGAGTTTGCAAACAGCCCTGCTCGTCCAAGTCGTCACCGCCAACAGCACCATGGAGTTGAACAGCTTGGGCGCTGCTTGAGTCTCCGTTGCGCCTCTCAAGTGCGTTCAGCCGCTCCTGCATTTGCTCTCATTGACCAGCATGAGGTCAATTTGCTGGGACTGCTTCTTCACCAGCGCCATCAGCTCATCCGATCGGTCACTGGCGTCGGGGTCATGGGCGGGCTGATTGTTGAAGTCTTCTCGGATGGTGAACACCCAAGTCAGGATCTCCAACTCGAACATTTTGGCCGCCGTGATAGCCTCGCGAATGCAAAGTATGTATGGGCTGCTCTCGCGCATCAAGAGCATTTCAGGGATGTGCATCGCCAGGAACAGTACGCGCGCGCCTAGTTGGTTTCTCGGTGGCCACGGCGTCCTCCTCTTCCTCCCACATTAAAAGCTCCAAAAGGCTCATGTCTTCATCCTCGTCATCGGCAAGCTCAAGGTGGTGCTGCACCTGCACGAACTGGGGAAATATGCGGCCCTCGCGCGTCGTCTGCAGAATAAGAGCCACAACGAGAACGTGCAGCAAGGGCAAACGCGTACTTGCTCAAAATAAAATAAAAATGCTTACCTCTCTCACATTTGGCGACGCTTTCGCTCCCTCTAGGCTCATCTTCTTCGAATCCAGATAAGCAACGAATGAATTCATTGCCGTTGAGCGAACGCGCTGGGTGTTGCCGGGAGTGAACAGCTGGATCGAGATCGCGATGAACAAGCGAGTTGAGCGCAACTCAACGCAAAGCAAGCAGCAGCGTACGAGTATTGCTGCTCGCAACTCCAACAACCGCTGAAGTTCGCCCGCGTCGTTTGTGATCGGTCATTGCGATCATGCACTCTAAATATACTGTGAAAGGTCGGAGTCGATGACATTCAAACTCTGGAGTTTTGACTTGGTTTTTGGATGAAATGTTAAATATTTGGCTCTCATTCTGACTTGATATGGTCGGAAG
>JAASFY010000047.1:0-55458 GCA_023334035.1 Globisporangium okanoganense | reverse complement strand
GTCCGTGTAGCCCTCTTCGCCGCCCAGGTAGTACGTCTTGACCTTGGGGCGATTGAGTGCCGCACCAATCTCCAGGCGCTTGACCAGATCTGGATTCGCGATGAATCCCCGGCCAAAGCCAATCGCGTCGGCCGTGCCGTCTTCAACGTCCCTTATTAACTGAGGTACCATGCTATAAGTTGACTCGGTGTCCCAAGTACGGGAGGAGGGAGAGAGGGGTCAACGTTTGGCTCACAAAGGACGGTATCACGTGAGACTGCGGTCCTGGTAAAGCCCTGCCGAGAGCATTATCGAACTGATCGAGGCGATTTAAGAGTCAAGGCTAAGCGCTCAGAGGTCGCCTTCTCTGCACTATGTATAGTGAACCGCTGCAGGCGAAAATAATCATAAACAAACATAAATCCGTGCAATTATTATCATTATCGAGTTATGTGGCAGACTGCTGTCGATGCGCATGATATCACACGGTGCTGGCGTTATTAATTGTCCTGCCAGGACAGAAGATGATATCGACGTCCGTGTTAACGAGGCAAGTGTGCATTTTGCTGTCGTCCCATGGATACTGGTACGCGTCCGCGCAGCCGTCGATCAGACACGTGAGGATGCGGCAGCCGTTTGACGGGGCGATCTGCATTGGCACGTTAAAGCCAACGCCTCCAGTGAACTTCTTGCAGTCATCGAGGCTCTTACAGTTCCCTGGTGCTTTCGAGGCGGTCGTCGGGACGATGCTGATGTCGTACCAGACTATGCCTCTATCTATCGAGATCTCGGCCGCTATTATTAATAATTAAAAGAACAAAGCCACCACATACATAGAATCGACGAAATACTAGTATTAGCAAGTGTGCTAGCTATTAAACTGCCCGTGGGAGGGAGGTGATACGAAAGTATATACTTGTCGCCTGCGGGTCCTTGTTGTGGCGGTAGATGGCATGGGATCCTTCGTTCATGAAGCGGTGCAGCGTTTCACCGGGCGCAATCGGGACCTCGATGTATCTGTCGAACAAGTCGATATAGAAAGTGCACTTGTTGATGAACGTGAGCGCCACCGCCGCGCTCTGCACAGAGCTGAGCTTCATGGGTCTCGCACTGTCATTGGTTCAGTGTCGCTTCAACTTCAACATGCTGGTGAAATAACCTCTTTAAAACCTCGTTATGATCCTCGTGCTGGTAAAATAACCGCTTGGCAGCGGATAGCAATACTAAACGGGGATCCTTCGCATGAAGCGTCGCCGACCATTCAAGCTCAAATAACAGCCAGCCTCATATATGTTCTCATAACCACACACACACAACAAAGCTCACTAGCCAGTAGCCAGTAGCCTCACACCACCATCATGCCGGAGCCCGCGAAGAGCAGCGACCCGCTGGCGACGGAGATCACGGAGCAGGAGTACCGCAAGATCTCGTCGCGGCCGCACCTCAAGTTCAACGACATGACGGCCGAGGTGTGCACCGAGACGATCGAGATCATCACGATGGCGTGCGACAAGCACGTGCCCGTGAAGAACTACGAGGCCGCGGCACAGCTCATCAAGCAGAGCATGGACAAGAAGTTCGGCGCTTCGTGGCACTGCTTCATCGGCGAGGGCTACGGCTTCGACATCAGCTACCAGCAGCGCCACATGCTCTACCTCTACGTCGGCGACATCGGCGTGCTCGTCTACAAGTGCTAGCAGCAGCAAGAATCAACAACTAGTCACCGCAGTCTACATTTAACTATATACGCATTTGTATACACAATCATTTTGTTGTTGCTATTATACACACACAAAACACAGGTCTTGTCTGCATTATGATGGGTCGTGCTGCTAAAGCGGTTCGCACTCGTCGTCCCACGGATTCTCAGGCAGTCGTACACTGGTAGAAGAGGCTGTTGTTGTGGTGGTGCTGCAGACGTCGTTGATGGACGCCTGTGCTTCTTCCGCATGCCGCTTCTCTTTCTTTTTCTTTCCATCGCTCGGCTGCCGCTCGTGGCTCGTCACGTTAATGAGCTGCTTCTCGCGCGGCGTCAGCGCTCTCCGCATGGGCAGCGACGAGCTCCCAACCTTGTCGAGTGTGCTGAACTCCGAATCAACAGCACAGGCCTCGGCTGCGGCGGCGGTTGCCTTGCGCTTCTTGAGCCAGAGCGTGGCGCCGCTCAGCAGCAGCGTGACGCCGTAGCACCCGGCGGCCAGGTAGCAGTTGCGCTCGGCGGCACTTGGTTCCACGTGCAGCCCACGCACGAGCTGCGGCTGGAAGTGCAGCACCGCCCCGAAGACCGGCAGCAGTACCACGCCCGCGAGCGACACCGCCAGCAGCACCTGCAGAGCGCCGCTCATCGTTGCTGAGGAGCTCAATTGTTTTGTGTGGCTTTTTTTCAGCACTCGTTTATTCGACTATTTTCGCATGTGCTTGTTTTCAGCCAATAGTTGACGCGCCTTAGTGCACTTTTAAGCCAATGAGACGTCCCGTCTAGGTTCCCATGCGTTATGTCCACACTTGTATGAAAATGAGGAGCTACACAAGATGAAGCAGCTAGAGCGTATGCAGTGTGGTTTTATATGCTAGCCTTTGTTATACACCTACCTACTCACGAAGGGTACCTAGGCCATGGACCGCGCACTCGCCGGCGGGGCCTTGTGGTCGCGGAAGCTCTTGAGCTCCGAGAGGCGCACGAAGCGGTGGTAGATGAGCGGGTTAAGCTGGCTCAGGCGTGACGGGTGCTCGGCAAAGCACACGAAGAGGGTCTTGATCACGGCCGCAACAACATTTGTGGCGATCGAGAGCGTCGTGTAGCAGAGCGTGAAGCTCGCGATTCCAAAGAACACGGCGTGGCCTGAGCTCGCGAGCGCCGAGATGCACATGGCGCACATGACGCTCGCCCAGCCGTTCGCGCCGAGCAGCAGCAGGCGGCTCGTCGGGTCGTCGTCCACGATCGCTTCGACGCCGCGCGCCTCGATGAGCGCCCACGCATCCTGCGCGGCCACGTAGAACGGCTTGCCGTACCCAGCGATGTGCACGAATGAGTACTTGTGGTACGTGCGGATGAAGTGGTCCACGTGCTCCGAGCGCAGCGACACGAAGCGCCGCGAGAGCACGGACTCATCGCGCCGCGCCCAGCGCACAATGTTCCAGATCACGTGCGCGATCGGACAGAGCAGCGAGCCGATGCAGACCGAGCCGAACGAGCTCGAGAGCGCCGACTTGAGGAAGTGGCCCACGACGCGGCGGTCCATGTTGGCGCCAAGGTCTGAGGCGAACAGCGAGCCGCCATCACTGCTGCTGCTGGAGATGGGGTTGTTGTGCTGCTGGTCGTGGTCCTGCTGGTCGGACGGCGAGTCGTGGTCCGAGACGTTCTCGTGGTCGAGCGTGCCTGGGGAGATCTCGGACGAGTCGTCGCGGTAGTACCAGATCATGGTCGTGCCCGAGACGACGACCGTGAGGACGTTCTTGAAGATGTTGGACGTCCAGTAGAAGTGCAGGTACAGGTACAGCATGCTGAAGCTCCAGGGCGAGACACCCTGGCCCACGAACGCGATCGTCGTGCAGAGCCAACTCGCCCAGATCGTGTACACGACGAGGATGCCCATGGTCACGGCCGCGAGCGACGGATGGCGCAGCAAAAAGTCCACGACGAGCTCAAAGAGCACGGCGACAAAGTCCAGGCCGCTCTTGGTCTTGATCATCCACATGAGGTCCATGACGATCGTGAACGTGACAATCACTCCTAAAAAGAGCGCGTCCCCGTTGTCCATCGACAGCAGGACGACTGCGAGCACGAGCAATCCCACGGACGAGAACGCGCACGATCCCTGCAGGAAGCGCATCTTGGAGTAGAACATGAACAGCAGCAGCCAGCCGACGCCGAAGAGGATATTGATCACGCACAGCGAGCGCAGCGCCACGCCAATGTCGCTCGCGTTCAGCTTTGTAGTCTCTCCATCGACAGCAGCAGCAGTCATCACCGCGACGACAGCGTCACGCAGCAGCCGTCCCGCGCCGCCAGCTGCGTCGCCCGAGTCCTGTTCTTCTCCTGCAGCATCGTCACCACCTCGACGGATCGCGTTCGTGGCCACCAGCGTAAAGAGCACGTGCGCCACGTATACGCCAATGAACGGCACGTCGCGGTACGTAATGGGTCCGTTGAGCGAGGGCAGCGGACGCGCGCCGCTCGCGCTGTCGGTCATGGAGAGCGGGATGAGGCTGTCGGATGCGTCAACCATAGGCGACAGCGCGAGGTCCTCCATCGCGGCCTCAGGTGACGGCGGCGGCTGCGCGTGCTGGCGGTCGTCGCCCCCCGCGTCCGCATTGATGCTCGCCGTGTCGATGCTCAGCGCCATCTTTCTTTTATATTTCCTGGAAACCTTTTTTGTGAGCCGTTTTTTTCTCTCTAGTACAGTACCCATCGCTTTAAGTGTACGATCGTACTTATCATGACGACATACAGTAATTCCAATATTTTGTGTGAAAAACGATGTCGCAACGGACTTTTGGGGCAAGAAGCAAGCGCAGATCGGCCACGACGCTCGCCTATGTGAGTGCCCCCACCACTTCCACCACCGCCACGCTACTGCAGTTCTGACTCGCTTTCTCTCTATAGAGAACGCTCACTCTCATCCCCACTGCGTCCTTTCACCAGACGCAGAATCAACAGACATACAGAGAACTACAGAAGAGAGCATGGAGTCGCACTTTGACGCGATCGAGCTCCTGAGTCGCTATGAGACGCCGCTGATCAAGGACATGGAGAAGGACGACGACGTGCTCGAGTGGGTCGCGGCCTTCGTGGGCAGCGAGGCCTTCCAGGGCGCCGTCGACGCGTTCTGCGAAGAGCACGGCGACAAGTTCAAGGCGCTCGTGGCGCGCGGCGGCCCCAGCGCCGAGCAGCTTGCGCAGTTCGACGAGTCCTGGAAGGAGCTCCATCTGTACTTCATCGACACAGCCAACGCGTACATTGAAGGTACAAGCGTGTGTGTGTGTATGGATGGATTGGGTATACTGTGCATGCTGTAATTGGGGTGCCTAACTGTTGATTGTGTGGCTGTATAATCAAAATAGGCTTCCTCTTGGAGCGAGGGTTCACGATGGAGCAGTACAATGCGCGCTGCGAGGAGGAGATGGTGCTCTCGGAGGAACGCCAGCGTCACACGCGCCTGTCGTTCTTCGTGCAGATCCTCATGGCCTGTTGCGAGTACGACCAGTTTTTGAACCTGATGCGGCGCGCGGCCGACCCTGAGTACTACGACAAGAAGGAGCTCCAGTACGAGGCCGAGAACGTCGTGTACCAGGCGACCGAGGCCACGGGCGTCGTCCCCGATGCCGACAAGGCGGCGTCTGCGCAGGGCTTTCTGGACTATTTCCAGGCGAACCCGGACATCTCGCTGGACGAGCTGACACAGGAGTTCCAGCAGCGCGTCAAGCTCACATAGAAGGCGGACAGCGAAGAGCTACGGATTATTCTCTCTCTGTCTATTGGCGAATGAAGCTGGGAGACAAAAAAAGAAAGAGATTGAGAGCGAGACACGAAGACGAGAAGA
Source organism: Globisporangium okanoganense (assembly GCA_023334035.1). Classification (NCBI taxonomy): domain Eukaryota; phylum Oomycota; class Peronosporomycetes; order Pythiales; family Pythiaceae; genus Globisporangium; species Globisporangium okanoganense. Next base: position 49,939 of record JAASFY010000047.1, on the reverse strand, counting down.
AGGAGATGCAGCTGGCTCCATCACATTCATGTAACAGCATTTTAGAAGACGCGCTGCGTGGGCATTGGGGATATGCTACACGGCTGGCTGGCTGACAAGCAGCATGGAGACAAGGAGAGAGCTGGGCAGCATTTACGTTGGCAACCAGAACGAGACCAGGATGAAAAAACCCAAAACAATTTCTATATAATAAAAAAAGACAAGTCAAAATGTAATAATCCAGCCTAATTGTTTGCTGTGTCTTTCTTATAATGATGGCGTGGGGAGACGGACAAAGTTGATGAGAGGCATGTCGGAATGGACGCAGCACCGAAGCTCTTCGATGTCGTCCGCTTGGATGCTGCGTCTACCGGCTCTCTCACCATCACTGAGTTCAAATTGCAACAATGGGAGGTCGTCATTCTCGACTGGCATTGGTGGCAGGAGCACAAAGTTCAGATCATTCCAGATGAGCTCTTCGTATCTCTGCGTCTCCGACTCCGACCTGTTGCTCGCTGGATCTTGATCGGTTATAAGAGCCGAAGCTGCTAGGAAGCGGTAGACGTCTCTCAGATCATCGACGAGCAGCTCTTTGCTATCGCGAACACTGTCGCCTTGACTCCCGAATTGATCCATAAAGACTGCCACGAGCCTTCTGGATCCCGCCATGTCGTTGTTGTTATGGAGTAGTGGCTCGTGATCTTCATGCACTTGGAGAAAAGCCTGGAGCTCTTCCATTGAGATCGCTCCGTCCATATCTTGGTCGATGCAATCGAACAGCAGCTGGAGGTTGCGCTCGGAATCTTTAACTGTGAGGAACTCGTTTGTTTCCACATCCTCATAAACGGGTGGCTCCATGGTCTCGATATTAACTGACAGGATGTACTCTCCAGCTCCAAGCGCTACGACCAACTTTGTAAACAAACACAAAGGTTTAAACTGAGTAAGGAAGACAATCAAGCCCTTACGATGTGAGTAAGTGGGCGTACCTGGAGCTCAGTCCCACTGGCAAGTCCTTCATTTGAAACCTCGGTTGGTATCCTCGTGAGCGAGAAATCATGCTCAGCGACGTCCAATGCGAGCTGGTGATGCGATTGCTGTCTCTTTCCTCCTCCTTCCAGTTGAGTGGCGATCACGAGACTCGTCATCTCTGCGACGCTGAACGCAAACTGCACACAGGTCGTCCGCATTCTGCTACTGTTCTCAGCATCATGCCCCGTATTGACGAACTTGACTCGCTGGCGCCTCGACTCGCTGTGGTTTGCAAAAACCATCCACGCGCGTGGCTCGAGCTGGAAAAAATCCCCCCAGTTACAAGCGACCACCAGTTTCTCATCCTCAGGCAATCCACCATTGTTCCCAGTCTCAATCTGCTTTGCAGCGCTGTCCAGCGCTTTTCTGACTCGACTGTCAACATCTTGAAAGGTGATGCCGTCCTGTTGATTTCCAAAGAGCACGGGAAACGCGCAGTGGTGGTCGCCAATTTTTCCAAAGGACACCACGAACGTTGCTTGTGCTGAGCTGTTCTGAGATTTATTTTGTGACCGGCGGTGGCGACTGCGATAGCGTCGACAGATCAGCTTCTGGAACGTAGCTCTATGGATATTACCAGATTGCTCGTCTTGCTGCTCTCTTGAGAAACTGTAGATATTCACCCTGGTAATTAAAAAATATTTAATCAAGAATGCAGTCAACGAGCCACCACCAGTCATTAAAATTCACCAGAAATATAAAATAAATAATATGCTTACCATGGCAGACTTGTGAGTTCTCGGAGGATCGTGATCGTTGGAATCTTAATAATCGCCATATAGCTGCCTTTGAGCTTCGCATACGCCTTTTGTACGAGCGAGCCGTACATTTCCCCACTCGACGGCGCACTTATGGTCATGAGCCCAGCACCAATGGGGAAGCCTGGCAGGTAGAGATCGACCACGATCTGCTTCCACTGCATGCCTCGGTCGCAGATCTTCACGGTAATGGCCCCAATTGTCTGGATCGAATCAGTCAGCAACTGATTAGCAAACCAAAGGCTGGCCCACTTGGTTTTCTCCAGAGCCAGGAACGCCAGTGCGCATATAAGAGCGTCTTGACCTGGTAATGGGGACTTAAGGTTCGTCAGTCGTGGGAGATTGTGGAACTTGCCTTGTGGAGACTGGGGTGGACTCTGTAACTGGGTGTGTGGCTTGTCCTTTGTCAGAAGCGACCAGGAGGTACCGTCGTCCATCACGTCGTGTAAATGCTTCCAGGAACAGAGCGCATACAGCGCTTCACTTGAGTCATCACCACCACCATTATCTTGAATCCCAATAAGAGAGATCCGCTTTGGAGGGAAGCTCACATCCACGAACCGAGCGTCGTCGTCGTGCGCATTCGCTCGGAAGAATCGGTTGATGTCGTCACAGCAGCGCCTCGTAACCGACTGTGGCGTATTCCCCAGCGCGTGCACTGGCAGGCTGCTGCTGTTGGCGTAGTACTTGCTCTGTGCACGCTTGATCGCTTGTAGCACATCGTGCCCATCGTGTTGCTGGGCTTGTTCGATCTCGTGGACGGCTGAAGACGTGGCACTTTGGAATGTGAACTGCACGCGCACGAACGCGCGCTTCCCGGCCACTTTGAGCACGTGCACGAGCGTCTTCCGCTCGAATGGACACACGCGGCAGTCGAAGTGCAACAGCGACTTATCGTTCTCGTTGCTGGAGCTGCTGGTGGTGTCGTAAGGAGCTCCTCGTGGGAACCGCAGCTGGATGCTGGCCGACGCGCGGAAGTCCGCGCTGAACGTGACGACGTCAAAGCCCGTGTTGATGACCGTGAACTGCAGCGCAGTGGCGCGTGGCGTTGCTGGTGACGTCGTGGAGTCTGCTGATGCTGTTTTGGCTGTCGACAGCGCGCATTGAGACGTCGTTACCACGACGTGCTCATGGATCCGCTCCATGTTTGCAGCTCTTCGCTAAAAAAGATGATCTGGCTTTGTTGAAAATTCAAAATGATTCCTCAATTTTGAGCCAGCTTCAACTTGCGCATAGCATTCCATTACAGTATATGGAGTCCCGCCACAGCTCCATCGTGGCGTGCGGCAACGAATGCTTGGCAAGTCACTTATGGGCTGGTTCCATGGGCACCTGAGAGTCGTTGAGTGCACGTATCAAGCCCCCGCTGCAGCCTTCCTGGTCGAACGACCGCTTGCCGCCTATTTCTATAGACGCAACTGACCGTTTGCCAGTTATTTGCTTGATTCGATCAGTCCGCAACTGCGCATACTTACAAGCGTTGGTCGCGCCAGCCATGAGCTCGTTGATGCAGATCAAAGCGCAGAATGACAGTCGGCTCGCGGTAAATACACCACGACTAGTTCTCGTTCGTTCTGCCTATGTATGGCGAGCGTTAGGCTTGCTTTTTTGCTGACCAAATGCTGTTCTTGTTGTCTTGCTGACCGACCTTACAGGAAGAGAAGCGGCTGATCGACCGCAAGCGCAACGTGCTCATCCTCATGCTCCAGTACTGCGTCGAGAACGGATATTTAACAACCGCTGAGAAGCTCACGCAGGAGGCCGGCTTTGCGATCTCCAAGTTCGAGGTCGTCGAGAACCTCGACCTGCTGCGCATCATCCAGGTATAATACCAATCAGCAGCAACTGGTCTATATAGAGAGAGAGTAAAGAGAGCTCTTATAATTGACAACACCTCACACGCCTTGCTTGTGAAACTTTAGGAGTACGAAGAGTACCAGGAGATGAAGTTTGGCAAGAAGCCTAAGCTCGTACGACGGCTCTCGCCCGACGAAGGGCGCTCAGCCAGCGACAACAGCATCAACAGCAAGAAGGCGGCGCTGGAGAAGCGTAGCAAGCGCAACGAATACTCGTCGCCGCACATGCCCGCTGAGGCGCGTGTCGAGAACAACGCGGCGCTCAAGGCGATCGCCAATAGCTCTGGGGCTTCAGCATCTTCAGCATCAACCTCATCGGCCAAGACCAAAGGCCCGTTGGCTCCACAGCCTTCAAGCCCAGAAGATGACTCGTTGGATTTCGGGCTTGTCGGACAGAAGCCGGCGGTTGGTAGCAAGAATGGCAAGCTCCAGATTAAGAAGTCTTCAACAACAGATGAGCCAGACGAGAGCGTCGACGAGCGCGTGATCAAGCCGCTGCCGAGCTTCATGCACGACTCGGAGCTCCGCCCATTGGCTGAGACGATCACGCGCGAGATCTTCATGAAGAACCCAAATGTGCGCTGGGACGACGTCATCGGCCTGCACGAGACCAAGCGGCTGTTGAAAGAGGCTGTCGTGATGCCGCTCAAGTACCCGCAGCTCTTCCAGGGCTTGTTGTCCCCATGGTGTGGGATCTTGCTCTTTGGGCCACCGGGCAATGGCAAGACGATGGTAAACGCCCACTCCCGTATCGTCGATTGTCTGTTATTTGTTGTTTAAATACCGTACTTACTCACTGTCTTTTATTCGTTTCCAGCTCGCCAAGGCTGTCGCGACTGAGTGCAAGACGACGTTCTTCAACATCTCGGCGTCGTCGATCGTAAGCAAGTACCGCGGGGACTCAGAGAAGCTCATCCGCATGCTCTTTGAGCTCGCGCGGCACCACGCGCCATCGACAATCTTCCTGGACGAGATCGACTCGATCATGGGCCAGCGGGACTCAGGCGGCGGCGGCCAGGAGCACGAGGCCAGTCGCCGCATGAAGACGGAGCTGCTCATCCAGATGGACGGTCTGTCCAAGACCACGGACGTCGTGTTCGTGCTCGCGGCCAGCAACTTGCCCTGGGAGCTCGACGCTGCGATGCTGCGTCGACTTGAGAAGCGCGTGCTCGTCGATCTGCCGTCGAGTGATGCGCGCCACGCGCTCTTTGCGTCCTTGTTGCGGCCGTATGTGCCTGTAGACTTTAGTTTTGACGACGCGGTGGTCAATACCGAAGGGTACTCTGGTGCGGACATCAAGCTCGTGGCGAAAGAGGCGTGCATGGCGCCTGTGAGGAGACTCATGGCCAAGCTTGAGGCCGCGGATGTGGGAACATCACAGCAGCAGAAGAAGAACAATCAGAAGACGGAGACGAACTGGCAGGAGCTCCTGGGCCACGTGCTGCCGGAGGATTTACTGCAGTCGCTCGAGAAGACCAAGCCATCGACGCAGCAGCTACTCAAGAAGTACCAGCAGTGGCAGCTCAAGTTCGGCTCCACATAGTAATGAAAATACAACAGGAGCCATTCAGCCGCTGTCATATTTGCAATGTGAAGCCATTTCCCTCAAATTAGTGACAGTTCAGTGTCAGTTTTGATGATGTCACTAATAAAACTGGCACTAAAGTGTCACTAATATGAGTACCTTTTACGAACCGGTTCCAAAGTGAACCGTGAGCTGTGAACCGTGGCTTGCTTTCTTTCCGACTGTGCGGGATTGATTGGTGGCCGCAAAGCCTTTGGCTCGGGCGCTTTGCTCGCGGCGGCTCGCGGGGCTCGGGCGCTTGACTGGTTTGTAAGCGCGCGAGTCGATTTCCAGGGCCGCGATTTCATTTCCCAGTAGTTTCTCCTGCACTACCTCATCGACATCTAACGAAAATGGTAAGCGCTCATGCCGTCACTATGGACGAATACGGCGTTCGCTATGTGTGGATGTATGGACGGATGTGTGGACGAGTGCGGGCGGTGGATGCGGACGTGGATGGACGAGCGAGATGGCGCGTGGATGGACTGCAGCGATCGAGTGGCGACAGAAGGGCCAAGCGCTGGAATGAAAATAGAGCTGCAGGGCATGGCGTCACGTGCGGATGCAATGAGGCTGGGAACAGCGAACGATCAAATACGCGTATATGCGGACGTGCAGGCGCATTGCTGACGGCACACAAACGAGCGCACAGGTCAACGAGACGAATACAGGTTTTTCAATTTGCGCGGCAAACGCGTTTGACCTGCAAGACGCAGTCTCCAGGAACGTGCACACAGAACCCCGGGACGTGGAGCAACCAACCTGTTGATCCTGCACCAGCAGCAATCACGCTCACCACACGTGTTCCTGTGTAGCTCGTCGACCACTTCCTTCCCCCCATCTAATCCATCCATCGTCCAGCTCGCCCTCGTCTTCTGCAGCCACGAGTCCGCATGTCCAAGACCTCACTGTCTCTCCAATCACATTGCTAACAATGGGTTTTTTAAATCTCTATTGTATCATTTGCAGGACCAACAACGCGACTACATGCTTGCCAAGGTGGTCAACGTCCTCGGACGCACCGGTAACACGGGTAACGTGACCCAGGTGCGCGTGGAGTTCCTCCAGGACGACAAGCGCAAGATCATCCGCAACGTCAAGGGCCCAGTGCGTGAGGGCGACATCCTGTGCCTGTTGGAGTGGGAGCGTGAGGCCCGTCGTCTGAGATAAGCGCATCTCGGCCTATGGATCGCCAGGACCAGTGCCAGCACGATCACCAGCCGCAGCGTAGCAGTAACAGCAGGGAACTCGCCGTGGGTGTCACCAGATGAAGAAGAGGAAGAGCAATGGAAGATGAAGAACCGTCGGGTGCTAAGCTTTTTTAGCTCATTTTCAAGCGATCTCCCTCTTTTTGTGCCGCCGTGGCTTCGTCTCTCTCTTCTGTGTCTGCTGCATCTCTCGTAGTCTTTGTCGTGTGGAGCTTTTCGTTTGGAAAGCAAAGCACACAGGACTAGGAACGATTCTAATACAACATTCGCTACTATTTCGATGAGAAGCCACCACATCATTGATGAAGCTTTATACTTACTTGTCAAGCTGACACTACAGTATTGGAATCAGTGGTCGTCTGGTTGATACTATCGACAATATCACTCACCATGGGATCACTTCAACTTGGTGAGCATGAGTGGATCACCTCGATGTTGTTTGGCTGACTGCGGTTTTGATAAATCACTGCTCATATGACTGCCATTATGCAAGCCTTGCCGCTCTCTGTCGTCTGTCTGTCAACTACTAAAGTCCCGTTCTCGTGCTGGCGACGAAGCCCAAGTCCTGCTCACTTGTATTGCGCCTGCCTCTCAGCTTCATTGGTCGTTCGTTTTCTCCAAAAGCCATAACTCACTGTCACGTCCAACCCGCAGCCCCCAACGTGACTCTTAACTGCACTCCCACACATTGATGACCTTGTCGATGCCGCCCGAGATGAGTAACGGCAGGCTCGGGTGCACGTCGACGCTTGTGAGAAAGTGCGCGTGGGCCTCGTCCAGCGTCCGCACACACCGTCCAGTCTGTTTCACGTCCGACCAATTTCAATATCAAAGCACAACAATGTCAGTTCAATATCAAATCCACAATTTCCCACCCAGCCAGCCAACAAAGTTCGCACCTCAAGGTCGTATACGCGGATCGTTTTGTCCTCAGCGGCGCTGATGACGTACTTACCGCACGGGTGAAATTTCACGCAGCGCACCCAGTTCTCGTGGCTCGCAAAGTTCATCAGTAGCGTCCCGCTAAACGCCTCCCAGAGGCGCACCGTGCGGTCCCGCGAGCCTGACAACAGGAACTTGATCCGTCTTGTTGCTGAGCCAACGTCGACCATATCGCTCGATGTCTCTGGGTTTCCTGCTCCTGTTGCTGAACTTGATGCTGATGACGCGACGTCGTTTCCGTTGCCAATCAACGCGCCGACCGACACCAGTTTCTTGAAATGGGCCTTCTCTATGGTCTGCTCTTGGACTCCGGACTTTGCAAACTCGATGCTCTCGACCACGTGCTCGTGCTCGCGAATGGACTGCAGCACGCGCATGTGCTGCAGGTCCCAGAAGAGGATCGACCGGTCGTTGCCGCAGGACGCCAGGTACAGCCCGTCGTCGCTCACGGCCACGTCGCGCACCCAGTCGCTGTGGCCGCCGTTCAGTGTGTTCACGCAGTAGCCCGTCGAGATCTCCCAAACTTTGATCGTGTTGTCCCGTGAGCACGAATACAGCAGGTCCTCGCTGGCGGTCGGCGGCGCAAACACGACGCCGCAGACATTGTGGTCGTGCCCACGCAATGTCTTGAGACACTCGTAGTCGCCGTCGGTCGAGAAATCCCAGAGCTTGATCGACAGATCGGCGGATGTAGAGGCCAGCAGCGTGCCGGCGCTGTTGAACGCCACGGCCTGGACCGCGTTCGTGTGGCCCTTAAGCGTGCGCTCGTACTCGCCAGTCTCGAAATCCCACACTTTCACAGTCGCATCTTCACTCCCAGAGGCGAATACGCTGAACACTGGGTGGAACGCCACGCACTGCACATGATAGTAACAGCAGATTAGCTCAACAAATCCATTCGCAAAATCAAAGACACAATAATAATAAATGATCGCAATACAATAATGCAATGCGTACCGTAATGGGGCTGCGATGGCCTGTGAGTGCGTACTGTGGCGGTGCGCGCGGGAGGAATTCGCTGCGCGGTCGTCCGCCGCCGCCCAGGAGATCGCGGCGACTCACGACGCCGTTGCCCAGCTTGGCGCTTTCCTCCATGAGCTGCACTTTGTTCTCGAGCTCCATCACTTTGCGCTGCAGGCGGATCACCGACGTCCACTTCTTCTCTAATAGGCCCGCGTGCTTGCCTGCAAAGAAGTGAGTGTCACGCTCTCATCAGCATGGAGCAGATAAGAAGACCCGCAAGCTCCACATGCCCGTACCGTCAGTTGACTTGGCGATGCCCGCCTCGCGCTCGAACGTAGCTGCAGTCTCAGCAAAGCGCTCGCCCATGCCATTCAGGTAGTCGAGCACGGACTGATGCCTGTCGCGTTGTCGTTCATGGTCGCCGCAGCGTTTGGGATTATTTCCCACACCAGTTGAGACAAAAAGAGAAGGTGTCAGGGAGAAATACATGACACAAGTATGCTATACATGTTGGTGTATAGCTATAGAAGAGAGATGCGCTTGTGTACGTACAGGTCCTGCCGCTGTTTCTCCGTGAGCACCATCGTGTGAACTGCTCGCGTGCGTTGGCTGATCTTGGTGGAGCCTCGTTGTGATAACCGCACAGAATAACAACAGCAACGACGTTCGGCCCGAAAATAAAGGGACCTTCATATGTACCAGTCCAAATGGTACCATGTGCCGAATATAGTTTATTCAATGGTACAGTCGCACTTCGTATTTTTTTAGATAGCATGCATAATTGTGAATTTTTTTCCTACAAATCTGTGTGTGTTGGTGGTATTTTCCAAAGTACGATTTCAAATGCTTGCCGAAAATCGAACTTAAACGAGAAACGTACGGTACGGTTGACTGAACTCTTGGTGGTGACGCAGAAAATCAGAAAAGGTGTCTGCTTGTTGAATTGGCTGGCGTAAAGGACTGGCTGTCCGAGCTGCTGTTTCGGTCGAGAAGAGGTTGCAGATGGCCGCACGTATGAATGTCCGTGTATGACAAATTTATTTGCTGCTGCTCCATGCCAACGCTAGCCCAGCTCACAACCAGCCCCAAAGCACATGGAAACAAATCCAGCCATTATTAATTTGCCTCAATATTGGCCAGATTTTCGACTGGATGAGCGGATCTTTCGCACGAAATACCTTCCGGCATTGGATTTTCGTGGATTGCAAACACTGGAATATGCGGAAATCTGTGAGAGAAGGCCGCCAATTGTCAACACTACTGCATGGATCCCACACTCTTAATTCACGCCGTGGGTTCAATTGCTGAAGTCTTTTTCGCCAGCTGGGATTAAAGAGCAGCGACAAAAAGTCAGCTGGGAATGCGGAACAGCGACAAAAAGTCAGCAAATCGGACTTTTGCGAGCTGAATACTTTATTTTCACTTGGTTTCACTATGAGCATGCGTCGAACGGCCTGCTTTTCGTCCGCCCACTTGAATTATCCCACCCTTTGGACCTTTTCGTCAGAGTGCTTGACCAGATGCTGATGATCCGCCAGACAACAACAACACTCTCCCAAATCTTGAAAATATGGAGCTGGCTGGTCCACATCGTATCCAGCTCATTAATCAAATCTCCAGGCACCCCACACAGCAGCTTCATACAGAGTCATAATGGTGAACACGCGCTCCTCTTCGCTGCTCTTCCTGTCGGTCGCGGCGCTCGCGGCTGCCTCCGGCTCGGCCTTCAAGCTCACGGTGCAGAACAACTGCGCGCACAACGTGGAGCTCTACACGCGTCTCGGCGGCAAGTTCACGGACAACAAGGAAACGCTCGCGAGCGGCGCCTCGTGCACCAAGGACATCGCCAAGGGCTACGAGGGCCACTTCCGCCACGGACAGGACGACGCCGCCACCCGTACGTGATTTTACCAAGCGTCTTATGATTTGAGACCATTGGATGCTGACTGTTGCTTCTCTTCTCTGTTGTTATAGTGGTGGAGTTTGCGACCAAGGGCGACTTGGCGCTCGCCTGGTACGACGTCAGCGTCATCCCTCCACGTCTCAACAAGGGGGTGAGTCTTTATTTGGAATCCGTCGAGCCATTTTCTATGAGTGTTTCCAACACTGACATTCAAAATCTCTTCTGGTTGTGTATAGTTTGAGTTCTGCGGCAGTCTCGACGAGTGCAAGAAGAACTCGCAAACCGGCAAGGGCTTCAACGTCGCGGTGCAGGTCACGCCTCAGTCCAACACGAACGGCGCCAACTGCCGGGAGCTCACGTGCCTCGCGGACGGCTGCGCGGACGCGTACCTGTACCCGAAGGACGATACCAAGACCCACTCGTGCCCTCTCACGACGGACTTCAAGCTCACCTTCTGTCCTGGCAACGCTCCAGCGCAGACTCAGGCCCCAGCGTCGACCCCCAAAGTGTCCACGGCTGCTCCGACTCAGGCTCCGACCCAGGCTCCGACTGCCGCTCCGACGTCAGCTCCAACCCCAAAGGCCACTGAGGAAAACAACATTGGCAAGGTGAACCCAGGCAACTACGACCTTGACGACAACACGGACGCCGGTCTCGAATCCGGTGTCCTGACCTTGCAGCCTGCTACGACTCAGATGCCAGCGGTGACTCCGGCACCGACTCCGGCGACGACCGCAGCTCCGACCCCAGTTGCCACCAAGGCCGCTGTCAGCCCCGCAGCCCCCAAGGCCGCTGTCAGCCCCGCAGCCCCCAAGGCCGCTGTCAGCTCCGCAGCCCCCAAGGCCGCTGTCAGCCCCGCAGCCACCAAGGCCGCTGCCAGCCCCGCAGTCACGCCCGCGGCGTCCACGCCTCGCGCGCCAAAGTCAAAGTACTGCGTGTAAGCACAAGGTGGAGATTATCTCGGCACATTCAACAAGAACAGGGAAGGATTCGTTTTCTTCCCTTGGAGGAAAAGAAAAAAATCCTGACCTCTACAGACGGAAACAAAAGCCATAGTATTCATATTTGTCCAGGGATCACATTACCGTAGCTAGAAAGAAAACCGATAATCAAAGTCGCGTCTTGCGTGGAACGAACGGAGTTCCAAGGAAAGTAAAAATTCTGGTCAGCTCGCTCACTTCCTTTCACCCTGCCAATGCAAATAAATACCTAATAGTATATTCTGATCTTGGATCACTGCCATTTAATCATTTATGAGCAGCATATTATTCTTATCATGGGCACCTGACGCAAAACATTCTTGCTGGCTTCGCAAAAAATCTCATTGCCGGGTCGAAGGGACACAACTCGCATGCAAAGGAGAAGTCCTGAAAAAAATCCCCCAGTCCAGCCGATGGGTGCATCCTCTGCATGCTGGCGCACGTCACAGACGAATATGCAGAGGCTTGATGAATGGCAGGCATCTGCTGCTGTTCTTCTCATGAAGAAACGCAGCAAATCTCAAATGTGGGACGTGTGAGAAGGAAAAATATCCGATAAAAGGGGAATACGAAGACACAATTCTTCTTGAACTCATTTACGCAACATGCTAATACATGAACAATCTACCAAACATGCTCTCTTGCTCTCTCTTACAGCGTCGCGAGGCCCGGGTTGAGGATGGGCGACTTGTCGGTCTGCGCGTCGAGCGCGCGCTTCTTGCGGCGCACAACGACGATCGCGGCCACCGCTGCTGCGGCAGCGACAGCGAGCGCTCCGACCACCAGCACGCTCATCGTAGCGGAGCTCGCGGGCGCGCTCTGTGTATTCGCTTCCGTGGCTGGTGGCTCAGTGGCGGTGGCAGTAGCTTCAGTTGGAGTTGAACTCGTAGTAGCCTCGGGCGCTTCAGTGGCAGGTACTGGGGTGCCGACAACGGCATTCGCTTCGGCCGAGGCGGACTTGGAACCCGAGAGGTTGTCAGCCTCACCATCGACTTCAATCGTCGTGTTCGATGCAGTGTTGGCCTCCGGAGCTGCAGTCGCCGGAGTCGGTGCTGGCGTCGGAGCTGGCGTCGGAGCTGGCGTCGGGGCTTGAGTAGGTGGCCGAGTCGTTGGCGCCTGTGTTGGTGGAGCTGTCGTGAACACCGGAGCAGGGGTCGGAGCTGATGTCGCTGCGCGTGCTGCTCCGGGGCAGAACGTGAGCACAAAGTCCGTGGAGCCGGGGCAGTTGTGCGTCTTGGTGTCGTCCTTTGGGAACAAATACGCGTCCTCGCAGCCGTCATTCATGCATGTGAGCACACGACAGTAGGCGCCGTTCGTGTTGCTCTGTGGGGCGATCTGCATGGGCTCGTTGTAGCCCGTGCCGCCTGTGAGCTGCTTGCACGCCGCGAGACTCGGACAGAACTCGGGGCCTTGCGTGGCAGACGTCGGGATGATGCTGATGTCGTACCAGAGCTTGCCGGCGTCAAATGTGAACTCGGCCAGTGTCGCCTGCGGGTTCTTGCCGGCGCGGAACATGCCTCTGTAGCCCTCGCCCACGGACCGCACCTGCGAGGCTCCGGGCGCCATCGGCACCTCCTGGGCGTTGTCATACAGGCCGATCTGGTGGTCACAGTTGTTCACAAACGTGAGCGTGGCCGCCTGTACGCGCAGGAGCGCTGCGAGGCCGCACAGTAGTATCACCGAGGAAGACGAGCTGAGCTTCATTGGGACTCTCTATGTGTTTATTGATACTGAGCTGAAGCTTCTTCTGTGGGGCGGAGCGGATTCCGAAGTGCCGAGTTTGTATCGCTGGTCGGTCGCCTTGGACGACAAGCCTTTCTGGGAAAAGGCGGGTGCGCGAAAGAGAGATTTGTATCCGGCCATCCGCTGCCTGGGACGCACTCGAAGGCCACATGGCTTCCGACTCTGAGCAGCGACCTCTACCAGTTGGGATGGTGAAAATGTAAAGACGACAACCGAAAAGACCGGTACAATACCGGTAACTCGTAAACATTTTTTCAATTTTGTGGCTCACCGAAACCTCAAATCTCCACCCGGCGAGTTGCCCTCTGCCATCGAGACGTGCTTCCTTTTTACGAGGTAGCCAGGTGCAAAACCCACTCTTCGTCGCCATCGGAATCCTCACTTCCAGACTCGTCTTCATTTTCCTCATCGTCGCCGTCCGGTTCGTTGCACGTGGCCCACACGACTCGGCGCCGGAGCTGCCCGGCTGCAAACTTGAAGATCGACGCCACCATGTAGCTGTCGAGGTCGTAGCGGGCGCTACTGGTGCTGGGGCCAGTGCCAGCAGCTCCATGTAACTTGGTCCATCGAAGCGTACTCAGAAATGCCACCTTCTGGCTCAGTGGCAGTACGGACGAGAGCAGCTCGTCCTGGTGCTGGTCCTCAATCTGCTCGTACTCTCTCTCCAGTTTAGTGAGCTCGTCGCTGGACAACATGTCGCCAATGTACCTCGCAAATCGGCTGGGTTCCTGGATACCTAAAAACCGCAGCGTCCTGTTGACTTCAAGAGCATGACGTAGACTGGAGAATACAAGTGCGGCACATCGAGGCGAAGGTCGAGCAATTCAGGGATCCGTATCAGGTTTGACAGGAATCCCGAGATCTTCTCCACGCTCGCGCTGCCAAAGTCGCTTTGCTCGAATTTTAACAGCAGCAGCGTGTCAACGAGGGCGCTCTCCACCAATTTCTCGACCAGCGTGTCCATCCCAGCGTCGGATAGGCGGCCACAGAAACTGAGGTATTGCAGGCTCACACAGTGTTGCAGCACGACAGGCAGGATCGCGTCGCCTTCTTCATTCCCGTCAAGCGTGGCACTGGCCACGTACCGCTTACTGTGCTTGAGGAGCGATCCAAACATCCCCAGGAGCTCGGGCGTGAATTGCGCGTCGCTATTTAACCCGCTGAATCGCTCAAAGATCCACTCGACCGAGACAGCGCTTTCATGCGCCGCTCTGTCGACGCTCTCGTGCTCTGTGGTCAAGATGTGGTCGTTGGTCACCCATCCGAGGTCGATACCTGAGAGCACCACGCACGTCCAGTCGTCTTGCTCACAGAGCGCCTCTATCTCCATATCTTCGTCTTCAAGCTCGTAAATCACATTGTCACCAATCTCTACACTCGGGTAGAATTTTGCGCCCTGCTTGATTGTGCACACCAGGAGCTCATCCTTAGATCCTTCACGACCTGATTGCCCTCGATAGACCAGTTCGCCGACTGGGTCAGACAACGTCCTGATGAACGCCGCGACGTCCTCTTTGTCAGAAGAGTCGTCGCCCAACTAGATTGTCTGGGTAGCTTCACGACGACTGCCGTAGGCTGTCAGTTTCTTGGACCGCGGGTAGAAAATTCCGTACGCGAGCCACCGCCAGCATTGCACTCGGTCGGCTTTGTCGATATTCTTCTCGTTCAGCACGCTGCAGAGGGTGAACGATTCGAGTTGAGATCCGTAGCGCAGCGCCGAGCAGACCGCTGCGATCTCCCGTGAGTCCAGGCTGTTCCGGCTCAGATCCAGCTCTTTGAAGTGGCCCGAGCGGCTCATTGGGCGGGCTTGGCCCCCAATACTAATACAAGCAGCAGCAATGACGTCACACGGCCCAGTAGACGCTGAGCTTGATAATGTCTCTGTAGCAATACGTCGTTCAACAACAAGCTTTGGATGTGGTACACTGCGTGGTTCTTCTTCACAATGTCCAAGAGCACGCTTAGCTGCTCAGCGTCCATGCTCTGGCCAACCAGCTCCAGCGCGCGCACGGCAAACTGCCGCGTGGGACTCGCGTACACCTGATCCAGTATCCTGTCAATGCGCTTCAAACCTGCGAGCGAGAGGTTGCACGAGCCAAAGCGCAGCTCAAGGCCAATCTTGCCTGGCGCAACTGGCTCACACTGCGCGACAAAGGCCTCGTCCATCTCGTGCACTGGTGGCGTCATGACGAACTCGACTACGGCATCCGCGTGCTTCTCCGTTATCTCGTGCTCGAGATCCACGCTGAGCTGGATCACTGGGAAGCTCTCATCTTTAACGAGCCAGAGCCATTCGTTGATCATCAGCTCGGTGCCGCCGCTGGGCTTCCGTGTGATCTTGAGCACGTGATCCCAGAGCTTCTTCTATATTCGAAACGTTATTCGTATTCGTTTACCGAACTCGTATTAGGAGCCCTACAGTCCTACAGTCCTGGACGACCGCCAGAGCAGAACGAGACCACAAAGTCCGTGGTGCCGGGGCAGTTGTGCTGCTTAGTGTCGTCCTTTGGATAGTTGTACGCGTCCTCGCAGATGTCGGACAGACACGTGATCACGCGGCAGTGCACGCCGTTGTCGTTACTCAGCGGTGCGATCTGCATCAGCATGTTGAAGCCAACGCCCCCAGTGAAATTCTTGCACTCATCGAGACTCGGACAGTACTCTGGTGCCTGTGAGGCGGACGTCGGGATGATGCTGATGTCGTACCAGACCTTGCCTCTGGTAAACGTGAAATCGGCCTCTGTTAAGATAACAACAACCCACACAAGATGGACGCCGCCGTTAGCAATTGCGCCACCTACTTAACTGCAGTGAGGGAATATTATAGTAGAACACATGGCTTACTAGTCGCCTGCGAATTCTTGCCGTGGCGGAACATGCCCATAAAGTCGTCGTCCAAGAAGTGCTCGTGCGATACACCAGGCGCCATTGGCACCTCGTACATGTTGTCGTACAAGTCGATCTGGTATTCGCAAAAGTTGATGAAGGTGAGCTTCGCCGCAGCGCTCTGCTGTGTGCAGCAACGCCGCGAGGCCGCACAGAAGGACCACGGAAGGCGACGAACTGAGCTTCATTGGGTCTCTAGAAGGCGCTGATTGAGCTTCTGAAGGGGGGCAGAGCGGATTTGGAGGTGAAGTGTTTGTGATTGTCGTCGCCTTAAATCTTTGGACCTTTGGGAGTCAGGTCGGCGGGAACGGAAAGAGAGAGTGGGACCACTCGAAGGCCACTGGGCTCCCCCCTCCACGAGCGGATCATTCATTTCAAGGTTGAAGCGAAGGTTGTCTGAGATACCGGTTTTCATTCGGTAGTTATCGGTACAATATCGGTATTGATCGAGATTGTCTTAAATACCGGTATATATACCAGTGTAAATCGATACAGAAGTAGGTTTTTGACAACGCAATCTCTCTCAAATCCCCATTTGAAGTTCTCAAACAAGCCAAGTACCGGTAAGACACAAAAGTGAAGATGACGGCCATCGCGAAGCGCATCGGGCGGCTCGCACCGGCCTCGAGCGTGCTCTTCGTGTGCGACGTGCAGGAGATCTTCCGCAACTCGATCTACCAGATGCCAACGGTCGTGCACAGCACCAACTCGCTCGTGAGCGCCGCCAAGGTGCTCGATATCCCGATCGTCGTGACCACGCAGTACGTCGCGCGCCTGGGCGACACCGTGGCCGAGATCAACAAGAACCTCGAGGGCGCCACGCACAAGAAGGTCTTCGACAAGACGCTCTTCTCCATGATGACCGACGAAGTCGTCGCGCACGTCGAGAGCGACCTCGCGAAGCCCAAATCCGTGATCCTGTGCGGCATTGAGGGCCACGTGTGCGTGCTGCAGACGTGTCTGGACCTGCTCGAGCGCGGCTACGACGTCCACGTCGTCGCGGATGCGGTCTCGAGCTCCACGTCGTTCAACCGAGACGTCTCGCTTGAGGTATGAGCGTGTGTATATATATTATTTGAGGTGTAATAGACTAATTATTTTAATGTGATGGGTAATATGTGATGATATTTATTTAATAGCGCATGCGCCAGTCGGGCGCGTTCATCACGTCGGTCGAGCTGTCGATCTTCCAGCTCGCGGGGGACGCGAAGAACCCAAAGTTCAAGCACATCTCGCAGCTCATCAAGGAGCATTTGAAAGCGCCCAACGGCTTTGACGCGAACGCCACGGCGCGGCTTTAAAAGCAGTGTGAGGCCAAAGGGGTTATGGTTTGTTTTCGTGTCCGGGGGGAGGGGGCTTCAGTTGTGTATATGCTGCGTCCTGATAGGAGAAGCTTTGTGCAGGATCAAAACCAACAACATTATACAAGTGTTAAAAAACATTATAAGCGTTGATACTTGTTTATAATAAGTTTGCATTATTCTCTTCTTCATGAAGCGGCTCTGCTTGGTCGGCAATTGGCGTCACATCCATACACATGGCTGGTAAAGCACTCCACAAGTGATCAGCTCTGGGGGCTGTTGCAGACGGGTCAACGTACTCTGAATAGAGATCTTGAATGTCGGTTTCTGGTTAAAACAGACCCCCAACCTGTATTCGACTTCAAAGTATTTTTTTTATCACCACTCCGAAAGTAGGTTCACCCATACAAATCACGAATGAAATCAGAAACGAGTGAATATTTGAATGGAGGGGGGTATGAGAGACCTTGTTGGTCCTGAACTCTTTCAAAAGACTTCCACGTCGAATGCTCTAGACTCGGTTCTATTGCTTTTGAAAGAACTGAAAGAGTGTGCCACTCGATCTTGGCTTGGCTTTGCTCGCCGACGCGCTCTTGTTGGTTGGTTTCTTTGAGGCTGACGACACAGGAATCCGCTGCTTCTTGGCTGGCGGTGGCTCGGATTTTGCTGCTGACGAGCTACTACCAGGTAGCTTTGCTTTCAGTGGCGTCCACGCCTCGTATTTGGAATCGGAAGAAACACGATTCTTCTCCACGAGTGCCTGGAAGGACGTGGTCGTCGATCTGCTTCGGGTGTTTGGTCGGTAGCTCGGGCCGGTGTCATCATTGGCATCATCTATCGGGCGCTTGTTGGATGCGTTCATCTCGCTTGGAGCTGCTGAGATGCGGTCCAGCAGCCATGAGGACGAGCTCCTGGAAATGGTCGGTGCTGCTGTTGATGCTGGTGTTATAAGTGAAGCGCCACCATCCAGCACAGTCTTTGACGGAGTGCTAGCCAACTGATCCTCATTGTCAGTTTTCGCGTACACGCTCAGGAGACTCTTGAACGTGGAGCTGCGCTGCTTGGCCTGGCCGGTGCGTTTCCGCTCGAGGGTCTCTGGTGACGGCTGCTTGGCTTCCTGTCGCGCTTGTGCGCGGCCAGCACAATCCGGTCTTTGGAAGTTCGCTTGTAATAATGCTGAGCTCATCTCGTCATCGCTGTCAGGGTCGTGATAATCCTTGAGTGCATCATCATCGAATGATTTCGTTCGCTCACGCTCGAGGTTGTAATCAGCATGAAATGCTGTCGGTGAGGGCGAACTCGGTCGAAAGTCATCGTCGTCGTTGTGCGCCTCAGTAAGGCTCCTTAGCGTTCGAGGGCATATTGAGCCTTCATAAATGCCTCTCACGATCTCCGAAGACAGCACCACGCCCAGAAAACTGCTCGTCAGCGTTGCAGCAGTGTGCAGACTCACAGTGTCATCACCACCACTTTCCACGTCAATTTCTCTGCCATTACCACCACCGTTTGCGATCCCAAGTGAGTCGAGCACGCGCTTGAAAATGTCCGGCTGGCAATTCGAGTGGCTCTCGTCCAGTAAAAACTCGCAGCGCTCTGTGTTCGGGTTGAAGATGATGTGGTGAAAGAAAATGCTCTCGGCCTGGACAAACCGGTCGATGAAGTTGGTTGGCGGCTTCAAGCCAGCGGACGAGAGCTTGCTGAGGATGCGCTGCACGCGCAGGTGACCGGGCGCGCCGCGGAAATTGAACACCTGCTTTAGCGCCGTCTATTAACATGACGAAAGAGATTATTAGCATAAATTAAATGTCTGAAAGTTAAGTTGAAAGAAATTTTAACACAGCACAGAGCAGTATTACGTACCACGATGCCCATGTTGGGCAGCGAGTCAAGAAAGTCGCAGCCTGAGAGTACGCAGAATTGGACGAACATGCGCGTGGCTTCCTTGTCACCTCCAGTGAGGTTGAAAAGCTTCTTCAGGAACGGATTTGCTGTGAGCAGGTACAGTTAAATCAAGCGAAATATGCTAGTGAGCCACACAGCAACACCGTTTTCACATGGCCATTAAGAAAATGCGAAAACGTACTTGATTTCTCACAGTACGCGCGCAGACTTGGTCGTGAAAGCGTCTGTAAAGAGATACAAGCGAGTACATGAAGCTGAGCATACTCTTTTAATCACGCCAGGTTCCCGTTGGCTTGTTTTTTTCAAACCTGCACGAATCCGCTGTCGTCCATTTTGAAGAGCACGGGGGTGTCGACGCCGCACGTGATGCAGTAGAGAAAGACATCCGAGTCTTCCGTCACGATCGCCGAGGCGACGCCAGTTTTGCACATCCAGACCATCTACACACAAGTGGAGAGAGCCAGCAGGATGGCGATTTGGTTAGGAAAGCCATTGCAGCTTACTATTTCCTTGCAATAAACTGGTCAAACCTGCGCATCGGCCTCGAATGGAGCCACGACGAACGGGATGCTGCCGGCTTGAAGCGCATTCATCACGTTTGTCACGATGGTCTGGGTGATCGACACGGTCTGGTGTTGCATCAGATGAGTGTGTTAGTGTCAGCAAAACGCATTCTGTAGTGATTATGCACGAGCCAGGTTACACCAACCCTTTGGAAGTACTGGTACGCCTTGGCGACTTCCGCTTTCCGCTCTTCGCCGTCGAGGCGTCTCGAGTCGCGCATGAGTTGCATCGCGATCCTCTTGTTCTCGTCCTTGGAGCCTTGTCGCTTCTCGTGAGTCGATGACTGTTGTGAATGCAAGCAGTGAGCAAAAGCGAGCATCTCGTACGACAGTGGCTATGATTGCAATTGCGATGCTATGCTCTATCGTGTACCTTGAGTGGGAGCCGCTGGCCATCGAAGACGAGAATCACCTCTTTCACGCCGCACGACTTCATCATATCCACTTTGCGCAGCATGTAGCGCACGTACGAGTCCGTCTGCTTGCCTGTCGCCAGCTCGAATGCGCATCCGTAGCACCTTTATAATTATACAGGCAAGCAAGAACGCACCGCACACATCAGTTCACTGGTTCACGAGTGTCGCTTCAAGATTCGCAGCTGAGAGACACGGATGCACACGCATTGCAGCAAGACGTACGCTTTGTGCAGCCACGAGAACGCATCGACGACGATCGTCTGGCCGCTGAACTTGCGCAGATGCGCCTCCTCCAGCGCGTCTTTCACCACCCGCAGGAAACCTTCGACGCCCATAAGCTCAAGGTATTTGGTTTTGCTTGTCAAAATTACGATCTCCGCCAACACATTTTTTGGCGGGAGAATCGGTACAAATACCGGTAAATTTTGGTTTTTTAGTTGGCTTAAATGATGACGCGGCCGCGTCGATTCTCTGGTACACTGTGGTACACTGTACCATTTCAAGTGGTACGTTTCTTCATTTACTTTTTCCGCTTTTTGACCCCAGATCAATTGCAGCAACAACAACATAAAGTGACGAAAGCACCCGAACCAGAGTGACCTAGCGAGCGTGACGATGCAGAACCCCGGCGGCGGCGCGTACGGGAACAGCACCAGCCCCGCGGACCTCAGTGCTGCGCAGTACGCAGCCTTCCTCGCTGGCAACCCCAGCAACCCCAGCAATCCGACGTCTGGATCCGGCGCGAACGCGTCCGACCTCGAGGGCGACCTGCCGAGCTCGTTGCCGTCGTACATGCCTCCGACGAATTCACAGAACGCCATGCCGTCGTCTTACTATGGAGGAGGGCGATCAGATAATCCGTATGGCAGCACCAGTGACGGCATGCCGAGCTCCGCGAAGCGACAGGCCCCCACTGGCCAGTGGCAGACGCCGCCGCAGTTTCTCTACCCGGCCAGCTCGAACATGGGTCGCCCCGTTGGCGCAGTACAAGCCCAGCCAGGACGTGAGAATGGCTCGGCGAGTCCTTCGACAGGCATTCGCAGCATGACGTTTTCGGAAGGAGGCCAGTTGTTCGCAGGCACGGGCATGGAAGACAAGAGTGGCGTCATGGGCGGCGGCGGCGGTATGAAGCTGACTCGCCAAGAGATCGGTGGCATCTCGGCGGCGCAATTTGCAGCGAGCACAGGTGGACTCACGATGGACACGGCGCTGCTAGCGAGAGTGAGCGGCACGGACCCGTCGCAGGTGGGCACGGAGGAGATCAAGCAGATCATGCGCACGCCGGACCTGCTGTCCATTTACCAGAAGCTCCAGGAAGAAGACGACAGACGACAGCGCCGGTACGTTGTCTGCTCATTCCTGGATTAGTTAATTATGGTAATGCTGACTGTGGCGTATGATGCATGGTGACTGCGTAGCCTGGAACGGAATCGCGCGTCTGCGCGTGTGCGTCGCGAGAAGAAGAAAGGTATGGTGGAGACGTACGAGGGCGAAGTGTCCAAGCTCGAGAACTCGCTCAACCTACTGAAAGTGCATAGCTTTGGCTCGGGCCAATCGCACGATTTGATCAATGCTCTCGGTATGTACCGTCTTGTGTACCGGGTATTGTTAATGATGATGATGATGTATTTACTGACTGACGATTTGTTGGTGGAACAGAGTACAGCTCAGGGGAACACCTTCGCCACGCGATGATGTCCAAGGAGGCAAAAGTGGAGCTCATGGCCCGTATCCTTGGCCACCATTCGCGTAGCACCAGTGCGGTATGT
Organism: Globisporangium okanoganense; assembly: GCA_023334035.1. NCBI lineage: Eukaryota > Oomycota > Peronosporomycetes > Pythiales > Pythiaceae > Globisporangium > Globisporangium okanoganense. Next base: position 28,174 of record JAASFY010000047.1, on the reverse strand, counting down.
GATGTGTATTGGGTATCTCACATTATGACCATGTGAGTCTTCTGATTGCTCACTAAGCTGGCGTTTTCCTTCAGATCCATCGCGCGAACTCTGAGAACCAGATTCTGATTGCGGCGGCCACAGAAGACTCGGAGCTCTTCACGTCTTTACGAACGCAGCTGCGGCTCTCGGACGACCAGTGCCGGCAGCTCCATGGGATGACACACTACGTCCGCGACGAAACGCGCAAGCTTGACGCGATCGCGAAGTGCTTCTCGGCGCTGCGAGCCCACGACTGGCTGATCTTCCCGGGCATGGAGGTACGATGGTTATGTGCGCTGTCGGTTGTCGCGACCCGTTAACTGACAAAGTCGACCTTGTGTTTCTTTTTTTGGTAACAGGCGATTCTCCACCAGTCTCGGAACTCAATGACTTCTCAGCAGTTCCAACGGTTCCTGGCGTGGACATCCGACAACAAGAGCGTGATCGACCAGCTCCAGGTTTGTGTGATCTATTGACATGGCGTCACGCGTCTCAACAAGAAGAGCACGGCATTAACGCCTTGTCCTCGTTTTTCTTTCACTTTTTCAGGTTGTCGCGACGTCGGCGCCCACTGTCCCGGAGCACGACCTCAACTTTCTCTTTGCTGAAGATTAGAATCTGAGTATAAACAGGGAAAGGTGGAGAAGGGTGCAACAAAGTCACGACTCGTGGTGGTGTCGGAAAGTGTCGTCTTCCAGGTATATTTTGCTTGTCGATAGCGTGGGTAAACTCGTTTAACGAAATGCCCAGGATCAATATGAGCAGGCAGAGAGGGGCTCCTGCTGCTTGCTGTGTGAGTGTGAGACGCTCTCCATTTGTTTTTATTCTTCCATCGGGTCCGTAGCAGTAAAGCTTTGGCTCTGCAGGCTGGTTATTGTCGCTGGTCTACTACATGTCGAGGAAGTTCTGGATGAGACGGAGGCCGTCCTCTGTTAAAATACTCTCGGGGTGGAACTGGAAGCCCTCGACCTTGTACTTCTTGTGGCGCACACCCATGATCATGCTGGTGCCCTTGACGGTGGCCGTGACCTCGAGCTCGTCTGGCAGCGTCTCGGGCAGGCCCACGAGCGAGTGGTACCGAATCGCCTTGAACTCGGGCGCCATGCCCTTAAACAGGCCCTTGCCGTCGTTCACCATCGTCGACTGCTTGCCGTGCATGATCTCGCCGGCGTGGTCCACAGTGCCGCCAAACACCTCGTACATGCATTGGTGGCCTACATACACACAGATAGCACATACACCGTGAGCAACAGACTTAATAGCCAACCAATAACGCCATACAGCAAGCCAGAGACGCACCGAGACAGACGCCCGCGATCGGCACTTTGCCGGCGAACTCGCGGATGACGTCGCACGAGATGCCCGCGTCGCGCGGGTACCCGGGCCCGGGCGAGATCATGATGCGGTCCGGGTTGAGCTCCCTGATGCCCTCGATCGTGATCTGGTCATTGCGGATCACGTCCACGTGGGCGCCCAGCTGCGCCATGTACTGGAAGATGTTGTACGTGAACGAGTCGTAGTTGTCGATGAGCAGCACGCGCGTGGCCGTCATGGTTGATGGATTTCGGTAGTGAGGCGGGCAGGCGGGTGGAGGTGGTTGAACTCTGCAGCAGGGGATTCGTCTGGAGCTGAATGATGGTCGAGTGAGCGCGAGTGTGAATATGGTGAGCTGCCTGCGGGGCTTGCTGGTCACACCTGCTGGTCACAGGTGCCGTTGTCTAAACAGTTCTTCTGCGCACTTTCTTGTGTGCCGCTTGTTGACGTCACTTGCGCGGGGTGCGTGCACAGAGCAACAAATCCTGTTTATAATTTGTTTAGAGGTATATTTGACATGCTAACAGTGCCAAATTATACCTAAACCGCTTCATACGGGGGATAATATTTGTTCGAGGAAATTAAACAAGGTATCAAAGGAGCGCTGGGAAAAGAGGTTTAGCTTATATTGGTAAAATAACAAAGTATCTGGTCTACATCATTCATTTTCTAATCTTTTCCTGGGTAAATGTGTAGACCCACTTCAAAAAATACAGTTAGTGCATATTCTTTTGAAATGCATAGTGTAAGAAAATGTATATAGAGAGGCATAACCCAGCTTTTTACCGATACGCTCTCTCTATCTGCATACCTGCCCGTCCTTGCTTTTTTGTTGGGTGGACGGGTGGCGAAGCTTTTTGAAGTGGCGCTCTCTGTGGTCCATCGCCGCTGTTGTTGGTTTGGGCTGGCCAGTCACATCGACCGCTCCACCGCAGCATTCCCGAAAAGCTCCGCCCAGCATGTTCCGCCAGCTCCTCGGCCGCCACCGCCAGTTCACCACGGCCGCCTCGGCCATCGGCTGCATGAGCGTCGGGCTCGCGCTCGGCAACAGCGCGCACGTGTCGCAGAACCACGCGCTCGCGGAGGACGACGTGCGCACGTACCCGAAGGCCGCGACCGTGTTGAAGCAGCCCAAGATCAATGGCCTCAAGATCTTCAGCGGCAACGCCAACCCGGAGCTCGCGAGCAACGTCGCGAAGCTCGTGGGCGTGCAGCTCGGCAAGATCACGGTCGAGCGCTTCGCCGACGGCGAGGTGAACGTCATGGTGCACGAGAACGTGCGCGGCAAGGACGTGTACATCGTGCAGCCGACGTGCGTGCCCGTGAACGAGAACCTCATGGAGCTGCTGCTCATGGTGAGCACGATGCGCCGCTCCTCGGCGCGCCGCATCACGGCCGTGATCCCATACTACGGCTACGCGCGCCAGGACCGCAAGATGGCGGCGCGCGTGCCGATCTCGGCCGCCGACGTCGCGCGCCTCTTGGAAGCCATGGGCGTCGACCGCGTCATCTCCGTGGACCTCCACTGCGGCCAGATCCAGGGCTTCTTCGGCCCACGCGTGCCCGTGGACAACCTGGACGGCGGTCTCGTGGGTGTGTCGTACTTTGGCAACCACGAGCTCGTGAACCCCGTCGTGGTGTCGCCCGACGCCGGTGGTGTCGCGCGCGCCAAGAAGTTCCGCGAGTGGCTCGTGGGCAAGTACGGTCTGCAGAACACGGGCCTCGCGATGATCATCAAGCAGCGCATCAAGGCGAACGAGATTGACAAGATGGACTTGGTCGGCAACGTCGAGGGCTCGGACTGCATCATCGTGGACGACATGATCGACACAGCCGGCACACTCTGCAAGGCCGCGCAGCACCTGTCGGACCATGGCGCGCGCAACGTGTACGCGTTCGCGTCGCACGGCCTGTTCAACGGCAACGCGAGCGAGAAGATCAAGCTCTCGGTGCTCAAGGAGGTCGTGGTCGTCAACACGACGCCGCTCCCGGAGAGCTGCAAGGGCAACGATAAGATCGTGCAGCTCGACATCGCGCCGCTCGTGGCGCAGGCCATCCAGAACATCCACGGCAAGAAGTCCGTCTCGATGCTCTTCAACTAGGCACCAGACACTCAAACGGGGGAAGACACATGGGACGCCCGGCAACAGCAGCACAAAGAGAGAGAGAGATCTTAAAGACGCTCTTTGCAATAATAAGTGGCTGGGGCTCGCTCTTGGTGAAGAACCTGGTATCGCGTTTTAGATCACAACACTTACACATTGCACATAACACCACCAACCAAAACACACACAAACAGATACAACCTTTGTGTGATCGCGTCGTCATTACTGTGGCGAAAAGATGCGTGTCGAAGAGTGGTGTAGGAGGGGGGGAGGGGGTCGGTTCATCTACGCAGTGGAATCGCTTGCCGGTTGTAGCATCTTGAGCTTTTCGCAAGCTTTGCTTTATGTGGTGGACGAAGAGGCGGTCGCGTCGGCGAGTGGCGTCGTGTCATCCTTCGCATGCGCGAGTTTCGCGAGTTTCTCGTCAAGAGCCTTCATGGCGCGCGCTCTGCAATCACAAGAAACAAACGCAATCAAACAGCATGAGTGACCGACCATGTGACGATATTTGCAAACGTAGGCTTCAACCACAGAGCAGATAGCCGTGAGATTCTCACTTTCGTCGCTCAGCGATCGGATCGTCATTCGCCTCCTGAGAAGAAAAATATACGAATTCCAATGAGCACCACAAGGTTGAATGATAGGGATATTTGGTCATCTGCAATACGTACGGAGACAACTGGCAGGATCGTCGAAGGCTTGTCCGAGCGGTTCTTAAAGTAGCCGCAGAGCTTCACGACGCTGAAGGAGAAGTTCGCTACTGAACCAACAATGGGGCTGATAACCATTTCCCACAAATGAAAACAATAAATAATTAGTTCATCAACCCAATCTGACTGAGAAATGCTTAGAAACGAGGGAGGGGAACGAACGCGAAGACGTCCGGGAGCAGCACCACGAGCGCAAACTCGTCCGTGGCGTCGCCACGGGTCTGATCGTGATTCTTGTTGAGGAACCGGAGGTAGTACCAGCCAAAGTAGCCACCCAGAGTCGAGAACGGGCCGGCGCCAATGAACGCGGCACGCAGCGCCGGTGTAGTCGACGCCAGCCCAAGAAACGACAAGGATGAGAACGCGATGGTGGAGACCAGCGGGTAGAACTGCGCATACCAGTATCACATGAGCCATCGACCGAGATGAGATCAGTAAGTTTATAGCTAGAGAGACATGGGCATATAATGAGCAACTATACTCACACGAAGCTTCAGGCCAGGCATGATCGGAGCGGTGGCGAGCGGTGTGGGCTTCATGAGTGCAACGAGCAGGGCCGTGATACCGCCAGCGAAACCGGACAGACTAGTGTTCCTGTTGAATCAAATCGAGAAGGTACGTATGCAGAGTGTGGGAATTAGTGAGCCAATATAAACACTCTTAGGGCAGACTAGCATTCAGTCGTACAACGCACGTACAGGTAGATCGGGTTGCGGAAGATGATGTAGAGCGAGAAGAGCTCCACGAAGAGCACAAAGCTCGCCATCGTGTTTGCGAATACCAGTAGACGCCCCAGGTTGGCAGCCCCCAGCTCGGGCTCCACGCGCTTTGCGAGTCCAAACGCGAGCGGCAGTACAACCAGCAGCTATATAGTACACATGAAGTAAACGCACATAGAGCAATTGAGTGGGCTAGTTCCACATGGAGGCGGTGAGCTTTGCCAACACACAGAGAGATGTGAGTAGACGCACCTGCAGAAGGTGCGGGTGGTAGAACCCAGCGGTCAAGTACACCCACGGACGGATGTGCGCCAGGATCGCACTACAAATGTGTCGTAACGAAGGAGACCATCGTCAGCAACAGTACTATGCGGCAACATAAAACACAAGACAGCAACACAATATACGTACTCTGCGACGGAGAGAGCGAGCACGCCGCCGGCTTCGTTCGCGGGCGTGAAGAGCACACCGGCGAGCCACAGCAGTGGCAACGCCAGCACGAGGATGATCGTCGCGGGGAGCTACAGGTAAGAGAAGAAATGGGGCCTTCGTCAGAATGAACGCGTTACAACAGCAGCACGAGTGGGAGAACGCAAGCATACATGTGCAACCGTATGAGCTACGCTGTCACAGGTAAGCCAGATACAGAGACACGCATAGAGAGAAGAGACCGGGACAGCGGCAACGTACTTACCCTCATGCTTTCCGCGTTTTGCTTTCTTCAAAGTGGGTCCCGAAAGCAGGTCGTGTCTGCATGCACGCTCAGTTTTCATTTAAGATTCTAATTTTGACTTTTCTTTATAATGATATCTCTATGTTTGTTATCCTTCATAATTCTACTTTTGCACAAGCAGCAGACATAATCTAAAATAATTTGATTAAATATGAACTTATAGGATCTAATGGACTTTTTTAGAAGGAAAATGTGCCAGCGCGGAAAGCCCGCGCAAAGTTGACTTAAAATTGAAGGAAACGAAGGCGGACGAGCCAAAATGACGCCGCAGCCAGTCGGCGAGCCAGGCGGCAGCGCCGAGGGGAGCAGCGCCCGCGCAGAAGCGAGACATGCATACGCACGTGACTCAGCAGGCTCGCAAGCGACAGGCAGCAGCACTCTCGGGGGCTCGGGCGGCGCAGGAGACTTCTCGTCGTCGTCGCGACAGTCCGGATCGCGCGCGAGCAGAGAAGCGGCCATGGCGGCGTACACGCAGTTCCGGTCTTCTGCCGCGACCGCCGCGACACTCTCTGCGGCTTCAAGCAGCTTCTCGGCTCGCAGTGAGAGCACAGTGCGTCCCACGTCATCAGCGTCCTCGTCATCGGCGACGTCTTCTGGGGCGTCAGGTGGTGCGAGCGCCAGTGCCAGCGGGTTGTACGTCGACACGTCCCTTCTTGGAAAGGCGGCGCCATCATTAGCGACGACACCAGCGACGAGTGAAGATCCACTGACACCGCGCTCACGGCTGGCGCTTGAGTCAACTTTGTCGAAGATGAACACCAGCAGCAACCAGATCGCGGCGATGGGGCTTGATGGCTCTTCGTCTTCTACGTCGATGGCAGGTGGCGCAAGTGCAAAGGCGAAACCAGTGCTGAATGACCGATACCGCTCCAGCACTACCGGCAACAACAGCAGTAGCAGAGGTGGTGCTACTGTGGGAGGCCACCCGCTGTCGCCGCACAAGGAGCTGATGAACATGCTGGACTCGGCCAATTTCAAGGGCGCATCGTCGAAATTTGCCGGTGGGGGCGTTAGTGGGACGAGCTTGGGGGCGACGGGCAGCCTCGCCATGTCATCGCAGCATGGAGCGTCCAGCTTTGCGAGTCGTTCAGTAGGGAGCGGCTTTTCAGCTAGCAATGCAGCAGCGATGAGCGGCGTGAGTACTCAGAACACGCTGCCACGAGGTGCTATTAATGGCGGCGACAACCAGAAAGAGCGATCGCGATGCGGAACGGAGATCCTGTACGACTCGTTGATTCGGCTGCGACTGAACAACCACCAGTGCCTGCGGATTTCTGCGCTGTCGCTGTCACCACCCCCGTCGTCAGTGTCGTCGTCCACTCCCGTGAAGTCGTCGCGCAGAACACCGCAGAAGAACCTGTCGTCGCAGATCGACGTGTCTGGGAACGGCCTCAACGGAGACGATGACCAAGTCTTCGTGCTCATGAACGCCAACATGCGCACGGACTGCGGCGAAGTGCATTTCTCGGACATTGTCGCGTTGTACTGCGTCAGTGGGAGCCGCAAGGGCCATTTTCTGTCCGTGGATCCGATGACACAGCAGCTCACGACGAAGAAAGGACCAGTCATTTCGAATGGCGAGAAGTGGCGTCTTGTGAACCCAAATGCTGCACCAGATTCACGTGAGGACGACGGCGATGCGTTCGGCGGAGACAATGGCAGTCTCGGAGCATTCAGCACAAAGTCCGGGAGAAGACCAGAGAGCTCCTTCTTCTCGATGAACTCGACAAACGTCATGCTGGAGCAGCAGAAGACCATCATCACTAGCGACCAAGTGCTCTTCAAGATGTTTGCAGCCGACATGTTCCTCTCTGCGCGCGCCGATCCGTTCGACGTACTCGCCCCTCCGATCATCCAGCTCGCGAAGGAGAACGACTGCCTTCAGGTGTGGGAAATCACAAAGTCGAACATTCCGTATGACCCGAGCTGGAACCGTGAGCGAGGATACCTGACGGGAGAGGCCTTTGTGCAGCCGCACAAAAAGCGACGTGAAACAGTGGACGACGGCGATGTGAACCTCCCGCCGCTGTCCGCGTACCCACCATCGATCCAAGAATCCATCATCATCGACGATTTGCTGTACGCGTTTGTTGGTGTGTCGGGTCGCTACATCCGACTCGACGTGACCGAGAGCCGGGTTGACGTGGCGAAAGAGACGCGGGCGTTCAAGTTCAGTTTGGACCAGCACGGGATGGATCCGTCGATCTCGTCACTCGCCTCGAGATGCTTCTGCTTGGGCGAGTTCTACCTCAAGCTGACTCTGTATGTGGAGCAGTTTTCCAGATACGAGTACGGCCAAGTCAACCACGCGTTTTGCGCAGCGCTGAAGTCTTTGCTGAAGGAGTACACGATCGTGATTGCGCAGCTTGAGCATCAAATGAAACTGGCAGCATCGACGGGACAAGGAGCGATGACCATCCAGAAGCTCTGGTTCTACGTCCAGCCAAGTCTCCGAACCATGGAGATGCTCAGCATGCTCGTTGATGCCTGTCGAAGTACGCTTGGCGGTGGTTCATTACTGAGCGAGATCCAGCGCATTCGGTCGTCGCTGGCAGGAGATATGAAGGCCGGCCAGATCTTCTCGTTCCTGATGGAAAGAGCGACGGTGCCATATCTGAAGATGGTGGAGCGCTGGATTTACCACGGAGATCTCGTTGACCCCTACGACGAGTTCATGATTCGGCGAGATGATGAGGTCGGCAAAGAAGACGTGAGCGACAATCCGTATTCCACGTACTGGCAAGACCGGTACACGCTGCGTGAAGCGCAGGTGCCGCTCTTTCTGGCGCGTTTTGCTCAAAAGATCCTGACGGCGGGCAAGTACCTGAATGTGTTCCGCACATGCAGTCGTCAAGTTGACTGTCCATTCGCTGGATCGATCGATTTTGCAGCGAGTGAGTCAGTATACGAAGAGCTGATCGACAAAGCCCACGCGTTTGCGAGCCAGACTCTGTTGGATTTCTTTGTGAAAGACAACGATTTGGCGAATCGACTGGTCTCACTGAAGCACTATTTCCTCATGGACCAAGGCGACTTCTTCGTGGACTTCATGGACGTGGCCGAAGAAGAGCTCAAGCTGCGAGCCGACAAACTCTCGATCTCCCGACTGGAATCGCTTCTTCACCTGTCGCTGCAAACGTCGACGTGCTCATCTGACCCGTATAAGGACGACTTGGTCTGCTTCCTGTCGCCAAACAACCTCATCTCTCAGATGGAGGCGATCCACGAGCGAGCGCAGAAGGGGATTCGGGACTCGCTGACGACATTCAAGTCCACTTCGATGAACCACCCAGGCTACAAAGTGATTGACGCATTTACCTTGGACTACAAGGTGAAGTGGCCGCTGGCGCTTGTGGTGTCCTGCGGCGCGCTGACGAAGTATCAGATGATTTTCCGGCACCTTTTCTTCTGCAAGCACGTGGAGCGCCGTTTGTGCGATGCCTGGCTGAACCACCAGACGACTAAAGAGCTATCGCTGCGTTCCGACCTCGGACCGTCGTTCTGTCTTCGCCAGCGAATGCTTCACTTCCAGCAGAACTTTGTGTACTACATGATGTTCGAAGTCATCTCACCTCGCTGGCACGCATTCCAAAAGCAACTCACGACGGTGGAAACAGTGGACGATATCCTGCATTACCACGGAGAATTCTTGGACATGTGCTTGAAGGAATGCCTGCTGACGGATCCGGATTTACTCCGAGTACTCACGAAGCTCATGACAGTCTGCATGACATTCTCGAATAGTATCGAACGCTTCACGCGTCCATACTTCTTGGATGAAGAGACCATTAAGGCCGAACGTGAAGCTGAACGCGACCGTCGAGCAGAGAAGAAGGCTCGAGAAGAAGCCGAAGCTGCGCTGGCGAGCTTCCAGCGCATCAGCGGCGGCGCCGGACCAGGTGCCGGCAAGAAGAAAGGCGTCCTCAAGCGCCGCCAGTCCTCGCAAGTCGACATGCGGCGCGCGAGAATCAAAGAGCTCTCGGATGACGTCAAGCGCGCGCTGACTGAGCGCGAGGGGGAGCTGGAGAACCCGTTTGTTCGTATGACCAGCGACTTGGAGAACCAGTTTGACTCGCTTCTTGGGGAGTTCATGCAGCAGTTGCTGCGACGATCGTTGCTGCAGGTAAGCTCGCTGATACTCTTGTATGATGACCGTATTGTGGAGCGTAGGACTAACTGATTCATCTCGTTTTTGTTTCGCCACCAACAGCACAACTCGCATCTTTCCAACCTCTGCACGAGACTGGACTATAACGGCTTCTACACGAAATAGAGCGTCAAGCTGGTCGATCGATCGTCTCGGAACATGCGCGGTGTGTCTGTGTTTGATGTACATGTGGTTGGGATTTGCTGTTGTTGATCTGTTTATTGGTTATTGCTACAGGATATCAGTATCACGAAAGTGCCTACCGCCATGATAACCTTCCTTGTTCATGCTTGCAGGAGGTGCTGAGTTCGAGTGAAGAGTCGCAGTTTCATGGAAAGATCCGGATCTGAATCGATTGGTGGTCATATGAAAGGGCTCCTGCTGTTTGCAAATCAAACAAAGATACGCCAAGAAGTGCTCAAGGAGTAGCACGCAGAACTTGTTCTTCGAGAGCGATTTGCAACAACGTGCAGAGTGAAGGCGAGCTCGTATTTCGTGAAACTACATGGAAGTGCCAGCGCAAGCATGGGAAAGACTCGCGGTGGTGGTGTTCATGGAGTCCTCGCGGTCGCGGTACTCATGCTATGGTTCTTGCTATGTGGGGAAGTCGTCGTCGCCAACCAGCTGATCGTGCTCGTTCAGCCTATCAATTCGGTCGCAGGAGAGCGGTTTGCGCTTCAACCGGTCGTAGCACTGACAGATGACGACGGGAATATCCTCACGAACGTCAACACAGGGACAGTCCGCGCTTCAGTCGGCGTGAGCCCAGCGCGCTTCGCCACCGTACAACCAAGCAGCAACGCGTTCACTTTCGTCAACGGGGTTGCCAAATGTACCGGTCTCTACATCAACACGGCAGCGTCGGGGTACACGCTCACGCTGATTTCAATCTACCATGGCGTGAGAGCAGAAACAGCGTCTTTCGATGTCGTTGTCGGCTTGATGTACACGATTGCAATCGTGACCGATGTGAGTACGGCGTATGGTGGCACAGCGTTCTTGCCGCAACCAACAGCAGCTATTGTGGACAAGGGCGGCAACCGTATCGACACGCTGTATAAAGGAACTGTTCGCCTAGAGATTGTGAAGAATCCAATTGGCGGTCATATCCTGCCAGCAGGGAACCTGAACGTCACCGTTGGAGCCGGTCTCGCCAAATTCCAAGGAGTCTACATTGATGTCGCTGGATCCCCGTACACGCTGCGTTACACCACGGACTTGGTGTTGCCTGGAGGCTCGCTGATCGAGACAAACCCGTTCACCGTCGCCGCGGGCGTGTGCAACAACTTGATCTTGCTGAACACGCCAATCGAGGCGAGTGGAGGCAAAGCGTTTGCGATCCAGCCCGTGCTGAAGATGATCGATTCAGGAGGCAACACGCTTGAAGAAGACAGCTCCAGTATGATTCGCGTTATGATCTCGTCGAACCCGTCCAATGGCGTGCTATCGCCGTCGCAACAGCTAAAGGCGTACGTCCGACAAGGGATCGCGATCTTCCGAAGCTTGCGCATTGACAAGGCTGGCGACGACTACTCGCTCGTGTTCACGCTGTACACCAAGATCCCAGGTACCACGACATACGCGAAGTCGGAAATCGAGCAAGTCTCGTCTCCGTTTAACATCATTGTGGGACGCCCAGTCGCGCTCTTCTTGCAACAGAATCTGTCCAACGGTGTGCTCGATGGCCAACCGAACGAACACCAGCCGATCTTGGCGCTGTTGGATGCCGGCGGGAACGTCGCGTCGTCTATCAGCACGGGTGCTGTAGCTGCAACTCTGGTTCCAAGCGCTGGGATCGCGTCGTCCATCGTAGTGGATACGTCTGCGGCAGCGCTTCTCACAGTTGTGACTGTGAGAGCGATCCCGACCCCGCTGTATCCGATGCCCTACGGCGTGGGCATGCGACTGTCGATTGAAGTAGCATTCTCGGACGAGGTGCTGGCTCTGGGGATGCCAACACTGACCTTGGCGACGACAAGCACAGGTCCGAATGGAGTGGCGGAATGTGTGACGCTGAACACATGGACGACCAAGATCGTGTTTCAGTACGACGTCGTTTTCACAGACAGCGCGAGTGATCTGAATTACCTGTCGACGACTGCGTTAAGTTTGAACGGCGGCAAGATTCAAGATCGCAACATGCAGACCCCAGTGCTCACTTTACCCGACCTCGCCAGCGCAAACTCCCTCGCAGCCACAAGCAATGTCATCATCGATACAACAGCTCCAGTCATGCTGAACATCAAGTCCGCGGCACCCGGCAATGGAGAGTTCGGCATGGGCGAAGAAATCCACATCAGCATGCAGTTCTCGCGTTTAATCACAGTCTACGGCATCCCGCTCCTCCCGTTGGCACTCACTGCGATCGGCAACGGTGCGACTATCCGGAGTGCGATATTTGCGAGCGGCAACAACACCGACACGCTTGTATTTGTGTACGTCGTGCAGAACGGCGATGCGACCTCTGGGACGGTTCTGGACGTCACAACGAACGTGAATACAAACGGAGGCTTTCTCAAGCACTACTCGACCCGCCCGACAACTGATGCAATCGTGACAATGGTCGTAGCTCCGAACAACCTGGCAACTCTAAACAGCATTGTGATCGACACGGCGGTACCAGTTGTGGACCCAGCGATCGGGGTCACCTCATCGACTACAAACGGCGTGTATGCACCTGGCGACGCGATCCAAATTGTCGTGAAGTTCACGAAGCCAGTCAAAGTGCAGGGATTCCCGAGGTTGTACATGGAGACAGGCTCCGTGAAGCGTCCCGCCGGGTATAAGTCGGGCGACGGCACGAAGGCGCTCACGTTCGTGTACACAGTTGCCGCGTATGACACGCACTTGGCGACAGGGAACGCACACCTGAATTACCGAGATGATAGCGCTCTGAACTTGAATGGTGGCTCGATCACGCGGTTTCTTCAGCGAGGAACTGGAGCAGCTGACGCGGTTTTGACCCTCGCGGCGGTCACTGTGGCGGGTAAATCGCTGCAGAGCAATGCTCAAATCGACATTGACGGGGTGCCTCCGCGGGTGATAGCGCTTGCAGTGGTGACGACGCCTGCTGATACTGTGATCCGCGGGGACGAAGTCACGATCGGAGTCAGCTTTTCGTCTCGAGTGGCTGTGGATACCACGAATGGTGTGCCTTCACTTCAGCTGTCTGTGGGCGAGTATAACCGCCAGGCATTCTATGTCATCGGGAGTGGATCGTTAGCCTTACTCTTCACATACAAGGTCATGCTTGGCGACAGAGCGCCGGATGGTTTGGACTATCGTTCGCCCAAGGCCTTGTTGCTCAACCAGGGCGTCATTCGACGAGCGTCAGCGAACCCAATCCTGGATGCTGATCTAGCACTCCCCGATCCGGCATTGGCTCTGGCGGCCCCACGAGTGATCGTTGATCCAACCATCGGGTTTGCGACGACGGTCTTGAGCTTGTCTGCCGATGTGGCTGCTGGCAACTACGGCTCGAACCACGTGATCATGCTCACGCTCACGTTTTCCGACGAAGTTGCTGTGGATGGCCTCCCGACCCTGCACATGAACACGGACACGCAGGTGCCGTACATCTCGGGGAGCGCAACCGACGAGCTGATCTTCACGTACATTGTTCGCGACGGGGACTCCACGCTTAGCTTTGACAAGTTCGACGACGCAGCGTTCGTGTGCAACCCTCTCGACTGCTCGATCATTAACTACAACGGCGAAGCAGTGACCACGTCGCTGACTGGGATCAACTTGTCGCCTGCAAACATTGCGATCGACACCTTGCCGCCCGTTGTGGCTCGTGTGTATTCGATCACACCAGCAGCGACAGTGAACAACAACACGTTCGTGATCGGCGACGAAATCGACGTCGTGGTCGAGATGAGCTTGGACGTGTTCATCGAGCCACCTCCAAGTGCATACCCTGAGAAAGCGCCGATCCTGGTGCTAAATACCATATCGTTTGGACGAGACGTGCTCTGCCAAGGGTACTACCAGAACAACCGGAAGCTCCTGCTCTTCAAGTACATCGTCCAAGAAAACGACGTTACGAAGGATCTCATGTACATGGACGTGAACTCACTGACACTCAACAGCGGCCAGTGCGCGATCAAGCGGTTCTCGACAACCCCGAATACCGATGCGATACTGACGCTGCCACCACCAACACCTCTCGGCGCAACGAGCAATCAAGTTTTGAAGGTCGACACCAGGAAGATCCCGTCAGTCATCAGCGTGTCCGCAACCAACCCAAATGGCGTTTACCGCTGTGGTGATGTGCTCAAACTGGTCGTGACGTTCACGCAACACGTGGTCGTCATCGGGTCACCATTTCTGTGGTTGGATCTTGGTGTGAGTCTGCGTAATGCAGTGTACGCAAGCGGCAGCGGCTCGACGGTGTTGACTTTCGAATACCCGGTTGGAGACGGCGACTATAGCACCGATGCCGAGTACGTGGATCACCATTCTCTGGATGCAAGCGACGAGTCGGCCTCGATTCTGCACATGTCAACGTTCCCGACGACGCTCGCCAATCTAGATCTCCCATACCCATTAACACAGAACAGTCTGAGCTTCAACAAGGACTTGGTGGTGAATGGCAGGAAGCCAAGCGTAGTGTCGACGACGTTCCTCTCGCCAGATGGCAAGTACTCTGTGGGGCAGAAAATCATCATCGAGATCACGTTCAGTACCTGCGTGACGATCGACTTTGGTGCGAACAACCTCAACATCCCACAACTACGCTTCCAACCGAGTGGGATCACTACGATCATTCGCTATGGCGCCTACGTGAGTGGCAGCCCCGGTACGAAGCTGAGATTTGAGTACACGATTCAAATTGGCGACACGACAAAGAATCTCGATTACGCGGACTCGAAAGCGATCATCCTGAACGGTGCGCGCATTTTGACGTGTCCGACAGACCCAGCGAGCACGCCCGTGCAGAACGCTGATGTGCACTTGAACCCACCTGGTGGAAGGCTGCTGGGTGACTCGTCTAAGACGATTGTGTTTGGCGTGGTGAAGTACACGGACCTCGTCGTGGATCGCCTGGGGTTCGACTATACGATTGAATTCCGCACACAGATTAGCAGCGCCATTTTGGAGACGAGCTCGAGGTTCAACGTGCTCTTCTCTGCATGCTTTGGAATGCGAGCAACGCCGTACGCTATCGGAGATCGGCTTGGCGCGAGTGCCGACATTGACGGCGAAACATTGGTGCTCGGAGGGCCTGGTGCTCAGCAGCCAATCTCAGCGATCCAGATCGTAAGTGTCGTGGGCGATTCGAGCATATTTGTGGACGAGATTCAAACACTCGTCACGAGCGTGACCCAGCGCCCAGCTATCCAGGAGATCACGACGAGCGCTGCACCAGGCGAAACGATTGGCGGCTGGTTCTTCCTCAAGATCGACAACATTGGGCCAACGCGCAGACTGTACTACAACTTTGATGAGGTCCAGCTTCGCGTCGCGCTAGAGCTGGACCTTGGCTTTGGACTCGAGACGATTCGAGTCTCACGAAGGGAGAACACGTACTGCGCGTGCAGCCAAGCGTTTATCTGGACCATCACCTTCATGTTCGTCGAAGGCCCGCTCTCACCGCTCACAACGATCAGTCAAGTCACGGGAAGGTTGGCAACAGTGGGGGACGGACGTGGAATGAACCAGGCGCGGGTTCTCGTCGAGTCGACAGCGATCAGTGGCTTCTTCACTCTTCAACTCTCGAATTTGGTGACTCGGAACATCAAGTACAACGTCGGGGAAAGCGAGCTTACGACCATTTTGACCCAGGACCTCGGGTTGGCGGTGCGAAGACTCTCCCGCACTCTGGCGACACCCATGCGTGGCTTCACGTGGAGCATCACGTACATTGCAAGTGATGCGATGTACGACGTCCCTCAGCTTACGGCGCAGACGGCAGGACTGCTGGGCTACGAGGCACGCCTCACGATACGAACGATGCGAGACGGTCTCGGACGCCTCTCAGGCTTCTTTCGACTGCGTTTCCGGAATGACATTTTTCCCAACGACGAGACGGACAATATCCCAGTCACGGCAAGCGATCTGCAGCTCGAGACTGCGCTTGAGAAACTGGTATCTGTCAACGACGTCAAGGTCGTGCGCTCTACTGCGATGAACCTCTATGGTGGATACTCGTGGACGGTCACATTTCTGAAAGTCAACACGAAGAATCAGTACGGACCCGTGATCGACACCTCTGGGAACCTGCCAGCGCTGGTCCCAGTGACCAGTGCGACCGTCGCGGGTAAGCAAACAACGCTGCTGAAAGGATCGAACGCGCACATTGAGATCCAAGTCGGCGGCTACGACGCGCCTCCGGTAGCAGTCGGCAATACCCACTGGGGGCTCCCAGGGAGTAACGCTGGGATGATATCGGTGTTCATCCATGGCGAGAACGACTGGAGACAGCAAGGCAACACACTGACAGGCATTGATACGCGCGCGGGGGATCTCTTCGGCTCGAGTGTGAGTATCAAGGGCGACCTCGTGCTTGTCGGAGCTCCAGCGGCTGCGGTCTTTGGCGATTTTGAGCTCCAGAACCTACTCTGTGACGCCGACGGAGGGTTCTTCCGACTGATTTATCGTGGCAAAGTGTCCGATGGGATCGCTTTCAATGCGGACGCAGGCGCACTCAAGGCCGCGATTGTCGGTATCATGTCCGTTTCGTTCAGTCAAGTGGCCATTCTGACTGCTTTCACAAGTGTCTGCGGTGGGGCTGAGATCACGATCACGCTTCGCTCTGGAGACCACGCTGACTCGACGGGAAATGTGTTCGACCTGGCGATTGACGCCTCGGGTTTACTGAAAGGCCTGCTTCCTGGGATCGGGCGCGTGCAAGAGTATCGCGCGGGGACGTTCAAGAAAGATGGCATCGGCTCGAAGGGACTCCAGTGCGGCGCAGCGTATCTCTTTCGCCGGCAAAATGGCATGTGGACCCAGGAAACAAAGATTACCCCACCACCACACCAGATCTTCGATATCCAAGAGTATGGAGCTCAAGTAGCGGCCCACGACACTTTCGTTGCGGTGGGGGCGCCGAGCGCGTTCGGCGAAGAAGGCCGCGTGTTTGTGTACCAGTACAACATTGGCAGTGCGACGTGGAGTCTCTTCCAAGTCCTGAGCTCCGCACCGTACGGCAGGACGGCAGGCGATCGATTCGGAGACGCTGTCGCCATTTCAGGGAACCCGCTCGTCGCACTCACGATCGCTGTGGGAGCACCTGGATATGCTGCTGAGAGCGGCGCAGTGTTTGTTTTTGACCTGTTCAGCGGCGTATTTAAGAATCGACAGTTCATCCTGCAAGCAGCGCCGGAGTTGAAGCAGGGTGATCGCTTTGGAAGCTCTGTCGACCTGGATATGGTCACAACGTACACGCTGGCAGTCGGAGCTGAGCGCAGTGCGTTGAGAAACGGTGTCGACAGCGGACTCGTGGTCGTCCTGGCACGACGGAGCAGTGCTGACATTTTCTTCAACGTGCAACAGATCCTCTATGGCTCGGACACGCGTGCTCACGACCGCTTTGGAACGAGTGTCGCCATTTCGAAAGACACTGTGATCGTCGGCGCCCACGAAGTGTACGAAGGACGCCAAACGATCCGCAAGCCCATCCAGGCGATCACGACGAGCACTTTTGATGGCAGCACGCTTGTCACTGGGACGTTTACGCTGAGTCTGAATTGGGCCATGGCTTCTCCAGTGAACGTAATTGCACTCAACCAGACCCGCCCCATTGCCTACAATATCGACTCTGCGTCGCTGCAAGTGATCCTGCAGAACGATTTCCAGATGGGCAAGGTCTTGGTGAATCGCGTGGGGCCAAGCGCGACGGGCGGCTACACGTGGCTGCTCACGTTCGCCGGTAGCACGAGTGATTTGCCCCTGGTCGAAGCGAATGAGGCGGGGCTTCTGCACAAGAACCCAAGCGCGCATATCACGATCGACTGGGTTGTTCAGGTGCCACCGGTGTTGCGCAGCAACGCGTACGTGTTTACCAGAAACAAAGCAGGCACATGGACTGAACAGGCCACGCTGTACCCTCGCGAGAAACAGTACTTCAGCTGGTTTGGCACCGCTGTGGCGATCGACCAGCGCTATGCGATTGTCGGCGCGCCGAACCTCGATACGTACGAGTCCGGAACGAACGCTGGCGGCGGGTTTGTCTTTGATCTCGGCATCTTCTCACTCCAGTTCTCCTCCAAAACGTACAGCGTCCTCGAGGGCAGCGGTCTCGACATCACCGTGCAGCGCTGCAGTCGCAGCGATGGGTTCTGCGCCATGAACGTTGCGTCGTCGCCCACTTTGTATATCAACTACGACACTGGCGACGCATTTTCCGACCAACGGTCCAAGAACTACGTGCCCGTGATCCCCGACGTTGGTCCGTACCAGAAAATGGCAATGCTCGAAGCTGCCCCTTTCAGCTCAAACGCCTTCTTCGCACACTACGTGTCGGGTCAAGAACCGTTTCCTCAGGTTCCGAGAGGCCGATGGCTACAGGCCGACAATGTTGGCACTGCGATCGGCCGCAACCAACAGTATGGGAGCTCCGACCGGCGATCGCTTTGGATCGATGCGCGGTTCGACTACGCGGGCGTCTCCGACTACGCGTCGAGTACTGGGGAGCTCTTCTTTGACAGCGGCGACCAAATCCAGACGTTCACAGTGTCGACGACGAATGACTTTGTCGTCGAGGACCCCGATGAGACGGTCATGCTGCGGCTTTCACTACCGGGCGTCTGGCCAAGCTCCGATGGAGGTCTCTGGGCTACGCTGACAATCAAAGACAATGGTGATGGGGGCACTGGGACACGGTCGAATCTCGATTTCCTCACTGCGGGCGCTGCTGGACAGACGGGAAGTCAGCTTGGCGCCTCGGTGAGCGTGTTTGACGACGGGAATGCCGCAATCATCGGAGTACCGCTGGAGAAGCAAACCCTTGCGACACAGAATGGCCTCGTGCAGTGTGGCGCAGTGTACTTCTACGCGAGACGGAGCGGTCTGTGGCAATTCGACAGCAAAGTCTATCCAGCAGAGTGCTCTGACGGGATGCACTTTGGCGCATCCGTTGCGATTGACGGAAGTCTTGGAACGCTCCGAGCGATCGTAGGTGCGCCAGGGAGTGCGACCGCGTACCTGTATCGCCGCCTGGGTACAACATGGGTCCAGGATATTCAACTCTCGGACGCGGTTGCATTTGCCCCTACGCACAATTTTGGCGGATCGAAAGCTGTCGGCATCTATGGCGATGTCGCAGTGGTGGGAGCGTCGGGACTCGAGAGCGTGTTCGTGTACCATCGACTGTTCACAGGCTGGCAGTTCGTCGCGCGACTCTACTGCAGCGACCGCCAAGTAGTTCGCATCCTGGAACAAAATGTGGAGCAGCAGTACCATTTCGGCCAAGCCATAGCGCTCCATCGACGAACGATAGTGGTCGGCGCGCCACACGCAGACGGAGGCGCGTTCGCGCCAAACCAGTACCACGACCGAAGCTTCGACCGCAAGTACTTTGGGATGGGCGCAGCATACGTGTTCCATATCCAGGCGCAGGAGCAAACGATCCAGTTGCGCACCGATGACCCACTGACTGCGGGACAGTTTTGCTTGACAACAGTGTTTCGCGGTGTGGCTGGGACGACCAAGCTCATCTCTTTTGGCGCGTCTGCGACTGATGTGAAGCTCGCGATCCAAGAGCTCTCGGTGATTCGCCTCGTCGAGGTCTCTCGCAAGGGAACGATCGACCAGGGCTTCACGTGGAGCGTCACGTTCATCGGTGACATCTTGGCTGCGCCCATCCTCACGCCACAGTGGAGTGGCTTCGGGTGCACTGACTGCATACGATTCAGCAGCTCCTTCAAAGCTGACCCAGCGAACCAAATCGTTGTTACTGAGACAACTCCGATCGGCACGTGGGAGCCACACGCGCGCCTCACAGCCCCAGATGGCAATCCGGGGGATCAATTTGGCTTCAGTGTTGCTATCAGCGGTGAACAGGTCGTCGTTGGTGCGCCGTACTCGAGCGCATTAGCGACCACGACGTGGAACTTTGAGACGGGCGACCTCACGGGCTGGCTCACCACGGGCAGCGCATTCGACTCACAGCCGACGTTTGGCAGCAACTCGTACGCGCGGATCAATAGTTACAAGTTCAAGTCGTACAAGAGCGAAGAGCCAGGCCAGCGAGCGTTCCACGAAGGACGGTACTGGGTCGGGACATTCGAGGCTCGCCCAGGTGCGGGCAAACAGACGGCGGTGATCTCGTCGTGTAATTTTGCGAACGATCTCTCGTGCAAGATCACAAACTACAAGCTGCCAGGGGGCAGTCCGGCCGGCAGCTTCCAGGGCGATGGACCCATGGGGACGATGACGTCCCAGGCGTTCACGGTGCTGGGCCCGTGGCTCTCGTTCAAAATCGGAGGCGGCTGCGATATTCGCTACACGTACGTGGAGCTCCTGGTCGATGGTATCCCGAAGCTGAAGCAGACAGGTCGTTGCAATGAAGCCATGGAGACTGTGCAGTGGGATTTAGGGCCATTCGCGAACCGCTCGGCGCAGATCCGGGTCGTCGATGCCTCGGCGGGGGACGTGTGGGGCCACATCAACTTTGACGACGTGCGCTTCGACTGGGATGTCGCCCAGGCGACGACACCGAAAGCTGGTGTAGCCTATGCCTTCCGACGCAAGGCGCCCACGAGCCTGGATCCGTGTATCAACATCAATCGGAAGTTTTGCAACTGGGGGTTCCAGGCGCGTCTGATTGCGAGCGACAAGCGCAGCGAGGACTTTCTGGGCTTTGACGTCGCCGTCGACGACAACACGGGCGCCGCGGTGGTCAGTGCGCCAGGCCAAAATGCGTTTGACGCAAACAACTCGGTGGTCCTGGATCTGCACTCGGGTCTCCCCATTGAGGCCGTGGGGACCGTGTACGTGTTTCAACGTCAATATGAGATTCGTGACGGTAAGGGCGTGCTCATCGCCCCACCAAAGTGGAGTCCGAAGGAGGTCACAAAGCTCCAGTACCCAAAGAAGGAAATGCAGACCAAGTTTGGCTTTGCCGTCTCGCTGGACCGCAACTCGCTCCTTGTAGGCGCCCCATGGCTGTCAACATCCCCACTGCGCTACCAGACGGGCCAGGCGTTCTACTACGACCTGGGCTTTGCGACCGTAGGCTTCACGTCCACGGTCTTCTTCTGCGTCGAAGGGAATGCCGACAGCTTAGTGTCACTGACCATATCAAGAGCTGGCAACAATGTGACAGCACCACTCACCGTAGGCTACGCGACCGAAGACCTGAATGCCATCTCGGTAGATTCGCTAAAGTACGCAGCGTGCATCAAGACGCCACTCACACAGCGCAGCGAGTGCTTCGACTACCAGCAAACGGCCGGCGAGATCACGTTCGCCGCGGGCGAGACCTCCAAGCAGATCACCATCCCGATCGTGGACGATCTGTGCTACGAGCTCTTTGAGGAGTCCTTCATCGTGCGACTGAACGTTCCAGGGGGTGAAGTGCTGATTGGCGAGCAATACGTCGCTCGCGTGCGCATCGACGACGACGATTTCGCCTACGATCCGTGCTAAAATATCAGTCTCAAGTGCTGTTATCAAACTCTATATCCAGTGCTGCGGGATCCAGGAAGCGAGGGCGTCGTGGGGCTTTGGCTGGAGGGGAAAGCACACAATGCTGGCATTCTCAGGCGGCGCTGACGCAGATTCATCCAAGCTCTTGTACTCGACGATGCTCTCAGGAAAGACGTCTTCGAGGAGAATCACGTCGGGCAGCGCCATCTAAAGAGAGAGAAGCAAACAGAGTCAGGCCACAACCAGGTTCGTAGTGAATGAAGCAGCTCATCGTGCAAAGAGCCAAGGTGACGCACCTCGAGCCAGTGGTCGAACTTGTAAATGAACTTGCTAATGGTCGTGAAATGGTCGCGTAACTGCTGGTAAACGTGCTCGAATGGTGACTTCCCGCTTTCGTTTCGCCACATCATCATGCTGCTGTTGTAGCCGTCGCGTCGCTGTTCGTTCACCATGTTGTCCGTCTTCAGGAGCGCCAGTACACCTTTTGGGATCTCCCACTGGAGCAAGTTGTCCACGGAGCCCACGATCACAGTGTCCAGGTCCACGAACAAGCACTTGTCATGCTTTAATAGCTGTGAGACTTTCGGAGAGAAGACCTGGAGCTTGTTCCACCAGCCGCTCCATCCAGGCTCCAGTGGAGCGCACCTCAAGTTCGCATGCGTTGTAAGAATGCCACTGGCGTCCTCTGTCAGACACACAAAGTCAATCTCCATCGACGGCGTGCTGCTGTTGCGCGTGAGCGACGAGAAGAGCTTGTTGACGTACTCAGCGCCGTACTTTGTGCCCCACTTCACGCACACCACCGACATTCTCACAGGCAAAATAGAGTGCGGTTCGCTGCCTGTAGCTCTCTGCAATGCCGATACAAATGACTGGTTGCCACCGCCCTGTGGCTGCTTTGGGCGGAGCTGCTCGCCGGTTTCTTCCTCGATGAGGTCCCAGTTGCGCGCGATCGCCTCGTTCTGTCGTGATGCTCGTCGCAGCAGCACGTTCATGTTGTAGTGCGCTTCGCGAAAGTCCGGAGCGATCGCTAGTGCAGCTGCGCAGTGATGAAGTGCGCTCTCGAGCTCACCGCTGATCATCAATTGCGCTACGCAGACCAAAAAAGCATCATCAGACGCCAGATCAACAGGCAAACGCAACGCAATTATGAGCGCAATACAGACCTGCAAGGTTCGCGTGGGCCTCTGCAAACTGCGGTTCGTGTTCTACGATGCGCATGTACATTGTGATCGCGTCGCCTCGCTCACAAAGCTGCACCGTAACGTGCGCGAGCTCAAAGAGGAGCTTCCAGTAGGCGAGCGGCTGTTCACTCTGCTGCGATGGCTCAGTCTGGTTGTTGTCGCAGGAGACTGCGCCCTGTGCCTCATCTAGTAGACGCAGCGCAGCATTGTAGTGCTTTGCAGCCTGCGGGAAGCGCTTGGACGTCGCTAGCAGGCGCGCCAACTGCACATGCGCCACCACGTCATTCTGCTCCATGCTCAATGTTGTTTTGGTGTTGGTCATCTTTTAGAGCTAAATTTTCAGATGGTTGTCGCATCAGGGTGCTATCCATCTGATTCGATCTGAGTCATGAATAAGCAAAACAAACAACAGGAAATGTATCGAGAAG
This sequence comes from Globisporangium okanoganense, assembly GCA_023334035.1. Lineage (NCBI taxonomy): Eukaryota > Oomycota > Peronosporomycetes > Pythiales > Pythiaceae > Globisporangium > Globisporangium okanoganense. The sequence goes on along the minus strand of JAASFY010000047.1, from coordinate 5,218 downwards.
TTCACGCCATACTGAAATGGCTATCAACACAAGTCACAGGAAATCAATCCAGCTCTTTTGACCTTTTTTTCCGCTCTAATTTCTTCCACACACAGTTAATTGCCTGGAAGGACGCGGCGCCAGATCGAACGTCTCTCGCTCGCTCTCTCTCTCTGCGTGGGCGATCTCTCTGCGTGCGGACATCACCAGACGCGGATAAGAGCGAGAACAACAGCACAGGACAGCGTACCAATCTGAATACAAGAGCAGCAGCGACAGCAGCATTACGACAGCGCAGTGAGCATGACAGGTACGGCACCATGAGCTGCTCGCGCTCTCTGACTGTGTTGATTAATCTATGGATATGTGTATGCGGTCTTGTAACGCACGCGAGTGTATGTCTATTGTGGACGTGTGAGCAGTGTATAGCTGGGGGCGTGGTGAAGACGGACAGCTTGGGCTGGGCGATACGAGCGACCAGTACCGACCCGTGCTCGTCGACGCGCTGCAGGAGCGGCGCATCGTGCAAATCGCGTGCGGCAGCGGCCACACGGTCGTGCTCACGGATGAAGGCGAGGTCTTCACGTGGGGCCGCGGGGACGACGGCCGGCTGGGCCATGGCGACAATGGCTGGAAATTCGTGCCACGACTCGTTGAAGAGCTCCGTGGACGCAATATCCGCCACGTCACATGCGGGAGCTACCACACGGCTGCGGTCACTGTCTCGGGTGACCTGTACACGTGGGGCGGTGGCATGTACGGCAAGCTCGGCCACGGGAATGAGACGGGCCACTCGACGCCATACCTGGTCGAGTCGCTCAAGGGCCTGCAGGTGAAGCAGGTGGCCTGCGGCAGCCGCCACACGGTCGTGCTGCTCGAGAACAAGGACGTGTACACGTGGGGCGACAAGGAAAACGGCGTCTCGGGCAATGGCGACACCGAGGGCCAGCAGTACTTGCCCTGCAACGTCGAAGAGCTGCGCGGCAAGCACATCAAACAGATCTCGGCCTGCGGCTTCCACACAGCAGCTCTGACAGGTACGGACCTTCTTCACTTTGATGAGCTCTTGGCGGATATTTTTTGTACCCAAACTAAAATGAATGGCTATCATTCACCCTCTCTTATACCCAATAGAATCTGGCGAGGTGTATACGTTCGGCGACGGGAAATTCGGGCGCTTGGGACACAACTCGGAGCGCAATCAGTCGGTCGCGCGCTTCGTGGATGGGCTCGCGGGCAAGCGCGTCAAGCAGGTCGCGTGTGGCGGGTTCCACACGGCGGCGGTCACGGAGACGGGCGAGGTGTACACGTGGGGCGGCGGCGAGCACGGCCAGCTGGGCCATGGGGACAAGGTGAACAAGACTGTCCCCACGCTCGTGCGCAGCCTCGTGGACAAGCTCGTAGTACAGGTCACATGTGGCTGGAGCCACACAGTCGCGCTCACAGATACCGGTGAGGTCTTCACGTGGGGCAATGGGGACCACGGCAAGCTCGGCCACAACGACACGAACAAGGTGACGGTACCGAAAATGGTCGACGTGCTCGCGGCCAAGCGCGTGATCTCGGTCGCGTCCTACAACGAACACACGGTCGCACTCGTGGACCCGATCGCGACCGTGCGCTCGTCGCAGCTCACGTCGTCGTACCTGGGGGACATGCGGCAGCTCATCGACGACCCAGAGTTTTCGGACGTAACGTTCATCATCGAAGGCCGCGCGGTCCACTCGCACCGCGCGATCCTGGCCACGCGCAGCGACCACTTCCGGGCCATGTTTACGTCGGGCATGCGCGAGTCGCGCGAGCACGAGATCACGCTGCAGCACATGCGCGTGCCTGTGTTTCTCGCACTGCTCGAGTACATTTACGTGGACGCCGTGAACGTCGGCGCCGAGATGGCGCTGGAGCTCTTCGCCGCCGCAGATCTGTACACACTGGACCGCCTGAAAGGGCTCTGCGAGATCGTCGTGCAGAAGAACATTGATGTCGAGAACGCCGCCGTGCTCTTCCAGTCGGCCGACGAGCTCCACTCGTCCAGGCTGCGCGAGATCTGCCTGTCGTTCATCGTGCGGCACTTTGACCAGGTGACAAAGACCGATGGCTTTGCGGGCCTCTCGCGCGACCTCATCCTCGATGTACTGCAGAACCGGTAATTCTTGAGAGACCACGCCAGAATAAATGGTTGGCTGGCAGCGAGAGTTGGAAGACAGGAGTGAAGGTCATGTCTCGGGTTCTGACTGCTATGTATGTGTATGTGAAAGGGAATGTGTTGCGTCGTTGTGAGTATAAGCGCTGATCATTATTAGAAAATTGGCTCATATGGCTGGATACTAAGCTACTCGAGCTCGTGCTGCTCGCGCGCCTTCTGGTAGTTCCAGTCGTGGATCTCGATGCGCTTGCCGACGTCCTCGAGGTTGGCCGTGACCATTTCAAGCCAGAACTCGGCAATCTCGAGGTCGGCCTCGAGCGCCAGCACCTTCATCTCGGCGCGGTTGAACTCGCTCGTGCTCTTGAGATGCGCGCGCCAGCTCTCGCGCCGCGCAACACGAAGCTTCTCCATCGCCGGGTCGAGCGCTGGTACAACAGCAGCAGCAGTAGCAGCTGAAGCATGAGGTGGAGGCTTGGATTCGACGGCTGACGACAGCTGCACGGGCGTCGAGCTGCCTTTACCGCCACCAGAATGCTGATGCGGCGTTCCGTTTCGACTGCCACCAGCTGTAGTCAACTCACCAACGTCACTCGATTCACGAGAACGGCCCTGACGAATTGGTGGTGAGGCCGCGGGCTTCGCACTGGCTGATTCATCAAAGGACCGCTGTCGAACTGCTGCTGCTGAAGACGAGGAAGCTGATGGCGGGGTCACTCGCGCGCTTGGGGTGCTTTCAATCGACTTATCGCTCGGCTGCTTGTCCGGTTCGCTCTTAATTTCGGTCACCACCACAGCGCTTCGCTTGGAGGACTCGTTGAGCACTTCATCTCGGTCCTTTGCGCGATCCCGACATGACACTTGAGGGATCGAAGCAGTGCGCTTCTCGCCTCTCCTGTCTGTAGATCTCTCACGCAGCTCATCGACTCGCTCGTGTCGCCTCTCGCCGCGACTGCTGCGGCTGTCATCGTCGTCGTCATCTCGGCGACGGCGCGAGAAAGACGGCGACGACGACGACCGCGAGCGATGGTCACGGTCACGGTCACGGTCACGGTCACGTCGTCGTGTCTCCTTTTCGTAGCTGCGCTCGCGATCTTCTGTATGTGCACGCGAGCGGCGGCGACGGTGGCGGTCGTGGCTCGCGCTTCGACGCCGCGACGAGCGCTCGCGACTGTCGCTGCGATCTCGCTCTCGTTCACGACTGGACTCTCGTCGGCGGCGGCCGTCGCGGTCACGGCTGGGCGTGCGGCTGCGGCCACGACGACCTTCGCGGCGACTGCTGCTACGGCGGCGGGTGTGTCTCTCACGCGAACGGCTGTGACGGCGCGGTGGGGATGCGCTGTAGCTGCGACTGCAGCTCCGACGCTCGCGACGGCGGCTGCTTCGGCTTCGGCTTCGGCTGCGGCGGCGCTGCTGGCTCCTTCGCGAGCAAGACGACGGCGGCGTTCGACTGCGCCGGCTGCGGCTGCACTTACGGCGCCGCTCCTCGGACCTCATGGTCATGCTTGCTTTAGGAAGCACACAAAATCAAAATGGCCGAGGTGCAGCGGACTATCAATTCAAATTTGAATTGCTCTCTAAATTGCTTTGAATCGTCGTATTTTTTAGAAGTTGGTACCCCCCGCAGATACTTCAGTACACGCTGTGCTTTGCGCCAATGCGCGCCGTTGTAGTCGTTGAGACTCTGGCTCAAGATTGTCACAGCCGTGGCCATGTGTGGTCGGGATGCGCCAACCAGGTACTGGAGACATCCTACAACGCTCGGAGAAGGCAAGCTCCGAATCCATTCGCGTCCTCGTAGTCTTTCGTGCGGTTGTTTGCATTGAAGTCTTTGTTCATTCGGCATTTGATTCCCTTGTCAGAGGACGGACCATTGGTATCTGGGCAGGATTTGTGTTCTCCAGGCGGGACTTGCGCAGCACGCATACTGCGTACTTCGCTTGTGAGAATTCAATCCACCATTCTTGAACGAGATCTCGATACTGTATCCAGAATGTACCTTACCACCCGTTTCTTTGAGTTGAAATGAATTCTTCAGACTGAGCGACGTTGTCAATGTCTTCGTCCGTTCCGACGACCAGGAGATTGTTGGCATACACTGCAACGAGAACCAAAGCACAGCGACAGTACACTCCCCAATCCTTCTCACAGCGCGTGAACCCTTGGCACGCCAGAAAGTCATCCAGAGTGTTGTTTACTCGCCTGGAGACTGCCTCAAGCCTAATAAGCTTTTGAGAAGCAAGCATACATAGTCTTCAAATTCTTCGACCACGTAGCCTTCTGGTTGCTCGATGTAGATCAAGCGATTCGTTTTTGCATTGATGAACGCTGTCACGAAGTCAAACTACTTTATCTTGTAGCCACGCATCTCAGCAACCAGGTTGATGAATCGAAGGGTCTCAAACCGAACAACCGACGCAAAAGTTTCGTCGAAGTCTATTCCGAAGTTCTGCATAAAACCTTTGACCATGATCCGTGCCTATGGTGTCAGATGGCGCAAGTCGTCCTCTTTCAGCTTCCAAGCTCACTTGGTCTTGAGCACATTCGCACGAGGGGACATCTCAAAGTGCCGTAGAGCATTTGCGCGTCGTACTCTTTTTGTGTCGCTCCCTTCCAACAGGATCTATGGGGTGAGTGCAGCATCTCAGACCAGGTTTCTGATATCTGAAAGGCCTGAGCGGCTTGGGTCAGTTGCATAAGGTAGTCTTCCAGCGCTCGTGGTGCTCGTCTCACACGTGTTGAGCGCTTCAAGTTAACCAAGCCACTTTGGTCGTCATTAGACTCAGAAGTTGACTCGTCGATTTAGTCCATGGCCTCTTTGCCCGTGTTCGCAGCTGCATCAGTGGCAATGTCGTGCTCGACGTTCCCGTCCGGTCCGGTCCAATTCTCCCTTCTGGCGACAAAGTTGCTGCCGCAACTGTAAGGATGGACCATCACTCACTAGTGAATGGCCATCATCATTTCCCCTTTCCCATTTTAACCATCACTTTAGAATAGCGAAGAACAAGTAGCGTAAACATTGAGCACGTGGTCCACAAGATTGGCACGTGCTCCAGATTGAAGATTCGTTTTATATAGTTTAGAAATCCAAAGAAT